>VDFB02131453.1:212567-234374 GCA_007258455.2 Sequoia sempervirens | reverse complement strand
TTGAGCCAAAATGGTGCCAAAGCCTAGAATTTGAATTTCACACGCTACACTAGGTCATCCTTAAGGCCAAAGTGGATTCTTTTTGAATGAGTGTGCTACCCTGCGAAACTATCCATATGCTTCCCTAGCCCCTTCCTTCTTCCTTAAACTTCACAATTGATGTTGCACGATACAAAGGTGTCTTATCCTTTAAGCATGTTGAAGTAGGTGCCAGTTTCTTGGCATAGTCACCTTCTAATAGCAATATCTTTTTGGTACCTACTCCATTCTTCTTAATATTTGGATATGATATGTATATGTCACCATGGATGTTATATTGTAAACTACAAATCAAAATGTGCTCATGTGGAGGAATGCAGAGGGATTCTCGAAATTGATCATGTTTCAATACAACCATCCTAGACTGGCAATATTCTGATGGTAATATCTTCTCGGTATATGATCAATTTCCCTTGATCTTTGGATATGATGTGTGGCCATTATTGCAAGTGCTAATTTCCAAACCGTAAGTCAGAAGGGTGTCTTGTGATGAAACACTTCATAGGATTCCTAGATTCTACTCTACATTTGTATTTCTAGAAAAAGGGACATGACATGTGATGGAAATGTATATGTGAAGGATGGAGAGGATATGCATTATGCAAATTTATCTAGGATAAGGGATTTAACTTCCAAGGATTGTTTCACAATAGAATAACATTTTTTACCCAAGACAACTTTTTGGATAGTGCTATGTAGGTGATGTATGACATGGGATAGTATATGATCAAAGGAAATGACAATGTCAATATTTTTCCAAAAACATGTTTTGAATTATATGCCCCTAATATTTTCCAAGATCAAGGTGGATAGGGAAGATAGATGAAAATGAAATGGATTGGATGGATAATAGTGTTAGGATAAAATAACATGATTTGTGAGATAAGATGCTCCCAATTGGAATGGTACACATAGATAATTGATTTTATGCATGACCCCCACAAATGTGTTTTCATCATGGTACTTGTCCAAAGTGCCATAAGAATGGTTTTTACTATTGGATGAATTATTATTATTATTATTATTATTTTATTTTTTTGCTACATATGGTGCCTGTAAACATGTTTTCACCATGGTACTTGCCCAAGGCACCACCAAAGTGGTTTTCACTAGAGGACAATTTTTATCTTTACTTTTTTTCATATTTCATATATTTTTTAGACTTTTTCTTTTTTGAACAATCATCAACCATGTAAGACCACCTGGTGGTGTTGATGTAGATATTGTTGTCATAATGTGTCAATAATGTCCAACCTTGACAAGTTTATTTTCCAAGATAAGGGCACTTGTATATAGCCCATGGATATTATTGTGATTCGTGTTGATACTAGGGTTGAATTTATCTAAATATTCATATCGTGATAGAGTGTCATTAGAGTCCTTATGATAAAGTGTTGTTGCTAGGATATGGTGAATGTGGGATTTGGGATTTTTGGATTTTAGGCGGGATGTTGAATGTTGATGGGGTATGTGAGAGTGGATGATTGATTTGGTAGTTTGGATGTAGTATTTTTTATTTTTCAAATATGGGATGGTGGACAATGGAATGATGTGATATTTTTTAGTGTGTTTGGGACCAAAAATTTTATACACCTTACATGTTGGTATTGAAGTCTGTTTTGAAGGATGTGGACATTTTTGATAAATGGAAGGTAATTTTTGATGTGGCTCCATAGTTTCATTAATTATTGGAGTTGGATTTAGATTAAATTCTTTACATGATCCAATTTTCTATGTGATCCATTTCAACTTTATGTGTCCACTTTGACTTTTGGATTTATTAGCTTCAAAAAGTTGAATTTGATCTTTTTATTTTTAAGGATTTCTCTTTTGTTGGTCCCAATTAGTTGGTTGAAGGATTTGGGAATGATGACCTATATGATGTGGATGGGAGGAGTATTGACAACAACCTTATTGTAAGAACTATTCCTAGCCTCTATTTTTATGCTTTTATTAGATAAATTTTCCCCCAGTATCATGGAGGTACCACTAAAATCATTAGATTTATTGATCAATGAATAGGGGAAATTAGATCAAATGAATTCAAATAAAGGAAATGAAGAAATATCAATAACCAATTAAAATTATCGAAGGACCTAATCTCAATGAAGCATGTGCAAAATAAAAACATAAAATAAAATAATGTAAACTAACTACTTTACCTCCACTAAAATTCTTGGCCTTACTCCATTGTAAGATGTAAAATTATGTGAATAGTATGTGGATTTCTCAAATACTTAGAATAACCTTGGTAGAAAAAGTGATAAAATGAGTATAGTATGGATGCAAGATTCACCAAATTCATGAAGCGATTGAATGGTTAAATGATGTGTGGTTTATAGCTTTAAGATATACTAGATCAATAGTGTAGGATTTCAAATGAGATCAATGGATGATAATTGTTGAGAGATCATGAGGAACATGCACTTAAAATGTGGCAAGATGAGGGGATGTGATGAGGAGTTAAGTGGTTGCATGAATCATAGTATTGAATTCATGAGAGGATGAAGTGGAAGTGAGTGAGAGTGAATTGAGGTTGCTTTTCAATCAACTCGCTAAATGTAGAGGTGGTCACTAAATTTAGAGATGGAAGAATATAATGACATATTTAAATAATAACAATAATAATTTTATTTATTTTTAGATGAATGTGCAAAGTCAAACTAAATAAATAAAATAATTTATTTAATTTTAGAAGAAATATTATGAATTAAATAATTAAAATTATTTAATTATGTGGATGAGAAGAATGCACGATTTAATTAAATAATTTAAAAATTATTTAATTATGTGGATAGAGGAATAATTGATGATTTAATTAAATAACTAAAAATTATTTAATTAAAGTGGGTGGAAGAATAATTAAATAATTAATTAAATAATTAAAAATCGTTTAATTAAAGTGGATGAGGAAAAATAAAAAGATAATTAAAAAATTGAATATTATTTAATTAAAGTGGTTGGAGGGAAGTTATCAATTAATTAAATAATTAAAAAATTATTTAATTAAAGTTGATGAGTGGAAATGGTGAAATAATTGAATAATTAAAATTATTTAATTAATGGTGATGAAGGGGTTGATGAGTGATGACAAGAAATGATGTTCAATTTTTGTATTTTTCTTCTTTTTCTACTCCTTGCAATCTCTTCTAAAGTGGCCCATCTTACCATAATTCTAACATTTTATCTTAGAATTTTTGAGAAACTTAGATCTCTCATGAGATTTAGATATCCTCTTGTCCTTCTTCCTTTTTATTTAGACCACCCACAAATAATCTTGTTGGATCAATAACCTGCCACCTCATCTCCTTCGAGAGAATAGTAGCCATGTTCTTTTCAAGCACCAATTTTTAGACAATTCTTCCAAGAGAAATTACTAAGTTATCCCATAAATCTAGCATAAATACACAAGGGTCATACATTCATTTCTCTTTCATCTTCACACCCATGGATTGTAGCTAAGTTTTAATCATGTTGACAACATTTAAGTGTTTAATAATAAAATCATTATCACCCATCCTTAAACTATGCATCTTCGTCTATAGAAAAATATACTTAACTGGGGATTTAGACTAGTAAAAGTTCACCAACTTTTTCCAAAGGTTGTTTGTTGTGTGTTCTCATAGGTATTCAATAACAAAATCTACCACAAAAATATTAATAAGGCTTTTCACCTTTCTATACAACACTACCCAATCATTAGATGATATTGTAGCTATTTTAGATCCAAATACTACAACCCACAAATCTTGATCTATTGTTAAATCCTCCTGCATGTGATTTCATAGCTCAAATTTAGTGTTACTAAATTTTTCCATCTCTAGTCTAGATATGCTTTCCATCTTACCTGAAATAAAGATATTATTTATGTGTTCTTCCAATCAAAATAAGATAAGCATAAGAAACCTCATTCCTACCACTTATTAACCAATTTTATCAAGATTTGATATAAAATTAAAGGAACCTACAAAGCATAAATTCTTCCTACACTAATCTAAGAGGACAAATGGATAAAAAATACAATATTTAAAATAATTTGTAAAAAAATGATACAATAAAGTCATTCACCATAGCATAATGATGTATCTTAGGAAAATTATTTCAAGAAAAAATCTAGCCTCCTAACTAAAATAATGTATTAATTAGAAACAATATAATATAATCTAGGCAAGGATCCTTCACAAGGGACAACACTCAAATTTGGAGTAACATCGACAGCAAAATTGTACCTAGAATATATACTATGCAAAATTTCGTGCAAAGAGCTCGATAGATAAAACCACCAACGAGGAATCACAAAACCATGATCAAATGCCACTCAAAAGTGGTGCCCAAATCCCAAGAAGGTTCATGGTAAATATAGCATACTCCTTACACTTGTCATAACATGTTATATTTATCCTCTCAATTTTTGACACTTTAATTTGTCTTATTTAAGCCTTCCAAAGATTCTTTTGAATGTTCATAATGACATGCTATAGGTTGGTGAATATTCTTGGTCAACATGTGTAACACCCTCACACAATGCTCTTATGCATCATAGATGCTCTTACATTTCTAATGTGGGAGCCATAATTTTTGGAGGCCATAACTATTGATCTAAGAATCTAATTAAGCCCCTTTTTATATTAAATATCTTCAAGATCTCCACATTATCATAACTTGATTTATCTAGTTAAAGTTCATTTGAATAATTTTGGGATCCAAAACAATCTTTATAGCCCAATAATTGCATTTTGTTTTCTTAATATTAAGATGTAAGGTTGAGACACCTTTCCTAACATATTCACTATTAAGAACTTAGGTTTGTTGTGGAAAACTTGTGTTTTCCACTCTTATAGCATGTTTATAAATATGTATAATATTAAGATAAATAGTATATACCATTGGGGAATGGTTCAAATATATACCTAAGTTGTCCAACTTGGTGTATATGCACAAAAATGATATTTTCAAAGAACCAAGTCACCTTATTTATAGAGAATCAAATTTTGTATAAGTCAGTTTCATTCATAGGTGTACATTTGTGAGATATTGAGCTTTGATTAAATGATAACCATTTTGAGCATAAAAGTAATCCATGGAGAGAGTGTAAAATGAAGATTACAATTATTATTGATGTATAAGGTGACATGGGATGACAAGTAAATATTTCTCGAAAAACTACTTTCCTAAAAAACCTTATTTTCTTATATTTATTATTTATTATTAATAAAAATTGAGATGAATAGTATTAAAATATTCATGTCGAGGTTAGAATAGTTGTGTAGTTTCCAATTATAAAATTTTGTATATTTTCACATTTTCATGTCATTTACATTTAAAAAGTAGCTCGATTCTTAGACAAGAACAATCTTATGTATGCATTACAAAATGTTATTTTAAAAAAAAATCTATTTATTATATATGATTCTATGAAATTAGAAAGAAAAGAAATCCCTCCATTGCTTATGTTCATTTTGTTGCTTCTTTTGGAAAGTTAAGAAAAATAAATTTATTCATTGCTTTTGAAATTTCTAGAAAAAGTAAAAAGGTTTTACTTTTCAAATAAATTAGTTAGGTACATTAATTTAATTAGTAACATTTAGTCATTAATTATATAAAATTAGTTAGAACAATCTAATTAATTTAGTATAGTTATTTAATTATTTTACTAAGTTATTTAATTTGCTTATTTATGCATTTGTTAACAATCAAAATAAAGCAAATTCATTTTATTTTATTTAAAAAAATTAATTAGATTAATTCATTTAGTTGGATTCATTTATTTATATTTTTAAAATATAACAATAAAAAATCAACAAAATAAATTACAAATAAGTCATCTATACTGTTCATCAACATTCAAACAATTTAACCAATGCATCTAATAATTCAAAAATAAATTATTTAAACTGACCGACACATTTAGATACTCAAAAAATCTATTTTAATTTAATTTCAAATGTGTCCTAGATCACAACATGATTTGGTGAGAGAGATATTGGGAGAGGCTCTACATGTCCCCCTACTCTTCTCATCAAACAATTATTGTTTGGTTGTAAATATCACTTTCCAACAGATTTTGAGAATTTCGCACCCTCTCCAAACAATGTTTATCTTGTCCATTATTCACATGTTGCTATCCAAAGAAGAAAAGAACGTAAACAAATAATGAAGTCATCCCGCTACTTGACCAATGTTTCACATCAACAATAATAAGTCCTAGACCATCTAACCAACAAGAACACGTCTATGTATACCTATTTTGATGTACATAGATCCAAACAAAAAAACAACCAAATTCTAGGCATTTAAGAATGCATAATTCTTTTCAATAAACACAAATCAAATAACAAAGTCATCCTCTTGCCACTTGACCAACGTTTCACATCAACAATAATAAGTCCTAGACCATCTAACCAACAAGAACATGCCTATGTATACCTATTTTGATGTACATGAGATCCAAACAAAAAGACAACCAAATTCTAGACATTTAAGAATACATAATTATTTTCAATAAACACAAATCAAATCCATAAAACATACCTTTTTTTTATAAATGTAAAAATCAATTCCACAAACATATACCCACTAAAAATTTTAGAAACAAAACATCAATTATCTATCAAAACTTATCAATCAGATGATTTGAAAACAGAATTTTGAGTCCAATCTACAACAAAAGATCTTGAAACCACACTCAAAAGTACCTCCTAGTCCCCACTTTATTAGGTGGAGAAGTGGAGAAGGGATATTTTCACACTATTTCAACTAATTAATTTACACTTAAAAGTTCATACTTTGTAATCAACTCCTCCCTCCTCTTTTTTCAAAACCCGAGCTTTGTCCATTTTTATAACTTTGGAAAGAGAGCGCGTGGTAATTTGAATTCTACGCAACAAAACTCTAGGTTTTTGAAATGAGGTGGGAAAGGGGGCTCCTTTTTGTTGAAATCCATGTGATAAAAACTTTGTGTCCATTCATTACATGTCTTGTTGTCTCTAGACATGATTTACCATTTCCATGGATGACTAATTATTTAAGGCTGCTTTTAATGTTTGGTGGGAGTGCAGTCTTCAAATTATCCATTTTCACATAATCAGTAAAGGATTCAAATTTCTTTAATAACAAAGGCAATAAATTGGTCCACACTAGATAACCCATTTGTATATGGCAATGATTGAATCAAAAAATCAAGTTGTGGGTTTTTAAAAATGTGAAGTGACAAATGAAGTAGATTGATTGTCGGTATGGAGAGGAAGTTCCCATTTCATTCCACCATTCATCTCCTGATTGAAGGAAGAAAAACTATGAAGTCAATGTACATCTATATGACATGATAAATGATTGAAGAGGACAAATTATCAATTCAAATCTATCATAATGAAAGGACCCTTTGAGGGGCAATCCGATCTACCATGTGTTGCTACAAGACTAATATAACTTTCATGTTATCATCTAACAAATATCTATGTTATCCTTGTCATTGATCATCTAACAAATATCTATGCTCCTTGTAAACCTCAATAATCACCCTTCCCTCATATTATATTGTTCTTAATGTATAGAGATAGTAGTCCACTCTCCCTAGAAAATTGCAAAGGTTCCCAACTCTCTTTTTGCTTATTTTAAACCCATTTTAAGAGGGGCAAAGCATAAGTCATGAAAGCTAAACAACTATCGATTACCTTTAATCACAATTTTAAAGAGTGTGTTTCTTATATAAGTAGTTAGACAAGAATCAAACTTTTGTATAGCATTTTTTATTTGGATAGTACGTGATTTAGGAGAAAATGTTTTATATGTAGACTTAGATGTGTTGGGACATGTTTAAATAATTTGGAGATAAAATGTTAATATATAAAATTCTAAGAATTAAAATATAGATTGTTATAATAATTTGTATATTATATATATGACATATTTTTTGCACATATATGGTCGTTTATTTATTCTTATTTAGTGTTTAAAAATCTATCTATTTATTTATCTATGTTAAATATATATTATTATAATATATATGATCTTGAAGACAAAGGTTGTTATGGAAGTTGAACTAACTAGCCTTCCACGTGTGACACTTCATCTTTCAATAGTTAAGATTTTGGTTACATGTTGTGCTAACAAGTGACATATTATGCAATGGCCCCAAAAGATGTGTAGGACTATAGTGTAATGATCTAAGATGTTGTGTGGTATTTGGCAATGAGATTATTCATAATACTACCATCAAATGGAAAAACCAACAACTACCCTTACGCAAATATTTTAGGTACTTTGTTTTGACATCTAGCACAAATATTGTGACTATTGTTGTACAAATATTGGTAGCTTTAGGGTCTTTCTCTCAAAAGTTGGCTAATGGGAACCCTCTACTTCTTGGATGGTTTGGTATTGTCTAGAGGATTTCTCTTTGGCATGATCTTGTTTGCCCTTTTTATTTACTTCTTAATAATGAAAATGTTGGGAAAGGTGTCTCAAACTTGTATCCTATTGTTTGTGTTTATTAGCTATTTGGATTTATTTATTTTGACCTCATATTCAAAATGGGGCATCCCACTTTGAGGTGTCACTCCTATGCATGTTGACTACTTCATAAAGTGTGCAATAATATGTAAGAGAATATTATGACATTCTAAGATGGGAGTTACTTATAATAAATTTTATGACGTGTAAGAGCATAAATATAAAGGGAGTTACATTAGAATCTTGACCAATATAATGATAGTTTGTGATGCATGTCATAGAGAATCTTAGAATGGAGAGAATGAAATTATTAGGGAACCCAAGTTAGGTCGTCAACTATGATAGATTTATAATATCTATCACACATGTGAGGAATATTCTTGATATTGCTCAAAGATAAAGATCAAGAATAGGAAATTAGAATTTGTACCAATTTGGGCACCACTTTCTAGGAAATTACGATATCAAACAATAAATTGTTGATTAATTTATGCTAACAAAGTTTACTAATGTTGATGAAGTTAGGAGAAACCAATGAATTTAAATTATTGATGCTATTGAAATTGAATTATAGATATTGAAGATGATAGTTACAACTAGTTTTTTTGTTGAAGATGATATCATTTTTTGTTGAAGATGATAATCATTTTTAGTTGAAGATGATAGTCAATTACTATTAAAGATGAAAGACTTGTTGAAGACATGTTTATTCATTTTATGACTCACTAGACTAATTTATGAAGTATAAAATAGTAGATTATCTCAATAGTTTAGGATTATATTAGGTAGCTAAAATTAGTCATTTTATTATTTTTTGCTAGATAACATATAGGTTGAGCACCTAGGGGACACAAAAATAGAGTATTAGGTCCAAGTAAATTGATAATATTGAGTTCACCAATTCTATAATCAATAAACTTATCAAACCCAACATTATCAATTAAAACCTCAAAAACTTAATCAATAAATAACAATGATTGATGAGGATTTGACCAAACAAATACTAGAGTAGGTGTAATTTAGTGTAGACATCAATAAAAAACTAACAAAATAAGCTTAAACACTAGTAATCTTAACCCATGTGTATAGTACTTGTGCTATAAAATGTACATTTAATGACATCACACTAGTAGAATAATCAACATATACTAGAAATGTGCTAGAAAGCCCCAAATAACCAAAAAAAAAAAAAAAAGAAGGATAGTTACATTGTTTGAGGGAAATTACCATGTTCTTTGTCCCCAATACCAAAATTAAGAGGCATTATCCATGTCATATCTAGATTAAATAAGAGGGTTAGGAAAATTACCAAAAAACTTGCCAAGATCCCACATAAATTTATATATTTCATGCAAATATCAAACTCGGGAGATAGAAAGACCTTAACTGAGTCAATTAAATCCTCCTCGTCACAACACTTAGAACAAATTATAATGGCATCATAACCTTTATCCCTTTGGTAATTGCATTGATACTTCATTATATATGCACCTATCGATATTTTTTGGCATGAAGTTAATCTAAAGAGTTGCTGAAATATACCTTTCTTTAGCCCTAAACGTCCTCAATATCATTGTGAAGAAGTAATTAACCTACCACTTTAGATAGTGTGGAAACACAACTTAATGATTGTGTCATGTCAAAGATATTTCTTCTACCTCTTGTAATCTTAGGATCTAATATAAAATTATCCATGGCCTTGTGAATTCTAACACATGGCTCCCGATCAACATATTTTGTAACCTCCCATATCTTGAGAACTCACATTCTCAATTCTATATTTTTTATTCTGTGCTTAATAATGCTATAAAATAATTAATCATCACTTCTCTCGAGTTTATTGGTTGATAATTTTCCCCTTCATAGTATTGACCATCACATTTATTTTCATAGTACTAGTAGATTTTAGCATGTTCTTATTTCCATGTCTAAGCCTTGAAGTGGATGTTATTACAAATAAGTGAATTAGACCTATTATAACAAAGAAAAGATAGAATAATATTGCAACAACAATAACTATATAATCCCATGCATAAGGTACTACCACCTTGAGGAATGAATTAAGTAAAATCAATTCATTTATTATCCTCTTAATCACAATCTTCAACCATACCAACTCACATTCCATTATTGAGTAAGAACTTGTAAATCATTAATGACAAGGACCTTCAAATCCTATGGAAAAACAACCTTCTAGTGTTTCTAGGAGAAACACTCTCTCTTAATTTGACCTACCTCTTTGTTGGCAATCTAGCCAGCCACCAAGTTACCAACCCTCTTGATATTGCTATAGGTAACACTTTCAAATAAATTAGCAACACTCTTAGCATTTGAAAAAATATAATCCAAGAGCTAGATTTTTATCTCACCTCTATTTATGTACTAGATGATAATGTTGGATTCCCCTTCTACTTTTACTTTCTTCTACCCTCATATCATAGCCAAATTCAATCCTAAATACATTGCCTTAGTTTCTAAAAAAATGTTAGAGTTGATATGAGAATGAAATGCATGAATTAAGAGAGGTTTCCCTCCTCATTTATAAAAATGTTGCCTCCCCTTACCACCCCTAGGTTCTCTTTGGCTACACCATCAAAATCAATCTTGACCCACCTATCCATAGGATAGGATCAACCATTATGGTTATTAGGAGGACGAGTCACCAATTCTAAGAGAGTTATTTATCTCAATCTAGGCCATGCATTGGCCCAAGAATTTTCTAGAGGATTGATATTCCAATCATTTTTCCTTCTAGTAGTCACCTAGTACCTATATTGAAGAATTAATTATATCTAAAGTGCATTCTACAAGAAACTCATTTTCCTAAAAAATCCTTATATTCTAGACAATAAGGCTAGGGGAATAGTTCCATATCAACTTTAGTCCTACACTCTTCATACATGCTCCAACTTTTAAGGAGGGTTATAATGTTAGTTGATTGGGCCCAAATCAAACCCCACCTAATCAAACCAAAACCATAGTTTGAAGAAAACATCATAATGCAAGAAGAGGTGATCATTGGTTTCCCCTTCCATCTTATAGAACACACATCTAGATGGACCTTCCTTATCGAGTCTCTAGATCCAATACCAAGTAAGTTCCATTATTTTAGTTGTAATCCAAAGAAATAAATTGGATTTAGGAAGCCTCTTGGATAAATCTCCCCCCTTAGGGAAATCTCCAAACCTCATATGACTAAGAGATATAATTATAGTATTCTCTTATAGTCACCCCCCACTCATACCTTTCTCCCATAATAATACATTTTTCTTCTCATTAGAAGGGATGAACCACCTTTTTAACAAGACATTTAAGTGTGTACCTTTGCAACCTCCAAAAATAGGGGTTTAGCTTGATCCAAAAGAAAAACAAAAAAGCATAAATTAACCAAGAGTTCTCATTATAGGGTAATTTTTATTGAATATCAATAATGGGTATAGTAGGGTTAATGCAAAAATAAAAAATCAAAAAATTAATTAGACTTTTTAAGAATCCTAGGGCATGTGTGAAAAATGGCTCTACTTTGGGATGTGTATTTATAGTACCTATATTGAGAATGTAGACACTCTAATGTAGACCAAAATAAATAAAAGAAGATAGAAATATTACACAAGACAACCAAAAAATGGGTAAAACACAAAATAAGGAAATAAATAGTTTACATGAGGTTCACCTGCATCTAGAACAATACTGATTGGTTGTCATGAGAAAGCCAAAAAATATCAAGAGAAATAGTGTTTGAGATTCTAACCATGCATCAATAGCTCCATGAACTCTCCATATAAACCCTTGAGATAGAAATTTCCCTTATCATACTTGTCTAAAAATTTATAAGGTCCAATATGTTGGCAATCTAAGTTGTAGGTTCCAAATATCTAAGGTGAGATTCTTTCAAGTGTCACGGATATCAAACATGGTGTAGACACTTAAATATATTTTTCCTCAACCTCAATGACCAAAAGACATAAGGAAGCACATCGACTTGCATGCATTCCCTAAAAAAGAAACACAAGGGGTTCCCTTCAATCCAAAATCGCAAGAGAAAAACCAAAATGGGAATGCATGTTATCATGCAAAGATGGAAAATAGGGTTTCAGGAGATCCGAAAGGGCCAACGCTTCAATAAGAACCTGGTCGACAAGATAGGCAATTATTTCTTAAGGAACAGACACCGAAAGGGATGGAGAATCATGCACCAGTATCAAAGGGTCATCGTTAATCTACAAACCATAAGAGAAAGCAACACAAGAAAAAGAACGCCATAGCCAAGAAGAAAATAGAGCTACAATGGAAAAGGAAAGATAGATCCAAAAGTGAACTAGTAGGAAACCAAGTCAATCAAAGTTCCCCCAAAGAGAAGGCTCTAGATCAGCAAACACCAATTTAGAAAGCTAGAGTCACAAAAATTTCAAAAGAGAAGCAATGCCTAACACAGAATGGCGGATCAACAAGGAAAAAACTATGGTTGCAATAACTTTTTCAGAGGATCTAATCCAAAATAAAATCTCTAATATTCGCCATTGAGCCCTAATTTGTAATTTTTGGGATCAAATTCTTGATATTGAGATATTAAAAGATTTTATTTTTGAGGAATGGGAAGGGGTTTCCAAAGTTTTTTATTTAAATAAAAAGGAGGGAGTTTTTGTTGTGTTATTTCAAACTAAAGATCAAAGGGATTCAGTTTTTAAAGTTAAATCTTGGATTTACGAAGGCTTGGGCTTGTGTATGAATCTATGGACACCAAACTTTAAGCCCAGTCTATTTTTTGCAAAGTTTATGCCAGCCTGGGTGCAACTACACTCTCTACTTCTTGAATATAGAGAGTTAAATCTAATATAGTTCATGGAAAATCAAATAGGGATCTTCCTCAAACATGATAAGGAGTTTTTTGCTAATCCATCCCTACCAATTAGGGTTTGTGTTTTATTGGATACCACAAAGCCCTTTCCAAATCAGATAGACATTAAGTCTAAATAGGGCATTTGGAAACAAGAGATCACAATCGAAAATAGTCATAATTGTTGTTATCAATTCCATTCTTTAGAACACATGGTGGAGGTGTGCCCTCTCATTGATAAAATTTCTAAGGGAAGAGAGCCTGGGAAAATTTCAGGTACTAGTAAGGTGAGCAAGCTGACTGATCAAGAGCAAAAAAGTCAGGATTTATCTCCCGCGACTGTAGACAATCTTTCAAGAAGCCCTAATTGTGCTTTTGGAAAAAAGGAGAATGAAGGGTAGTCATGTAAGGAGATACCAAAACAGTCAGTAAGTTTGGAGGAAAAGTTTGACCATCCACAGTCTATAGGCTCTTCTCTTATCCTTTGTAGCAAAAACAACTTGGGTATTTTGACTTCTTCATCATCCAATTTCTCTTTCACATTAGCTCAGTTTTAGCATCTCACCCGCCTCCTATTTTTTTCTGCTCATAATTATATGGAAACACATCACCCATTTACTAATGTGGTTTTTCCTTCCCACACAATCCCTGTTAAGAGCATATGCTATGGGTTAGAAAATCTTGAACTAGAACAGGGGTTAGCCAACATTGAGACCCTTTGTACTCCTAAGTGTGAGAAGCAAGAAATGCCTATATCTACTAATAATAATCAAGTTAGGAAAACAATCTCTCATGATAAGCTAGAGCATACTGCACAAAATTTGCTTGATTCCATAGGCTCTAAGCTCTTTGATGAGATAGCAGATGAAATATTTCATGAGGAGGAGAATTCAAAAGTACAACCAAAGCAACTAGATTCACATAACAATGAGTTTTGCATTGAAGAAAAAAAGGAAATGGAGATAGATATAGGAGTAGGTTTTTATTTTTCTCAGGAGCTATCTTTAGCTCAAACACCCATTTCTCAAGTGTTAACCAAAAAAACTCCAGCCAAAAGAGGAAGGAAATCTAAGGAAAACAAATTAAAAGAGGAAATTGAAGCAAGCACACAAGCCACTTTAGATGGGGGATTTTCAATCAATGAAAGATAGAGGAGAGCATGCTGCTCTCCTCGCATGCAATGAAGATTGTATCATGGAATTCCAGGGGCATCAATGCCCCTAACAAAAGATCCCACATCAAGCATCAAATTGACACCAGTGGGGAAGACATTTTCTTATTCAAGAAGCTAAATTATCAAAGGAAGTTTTTGAATCAACTGTCCTCAAATGGAGCAAGTGGAAAGTTACTACAGTACCCACCCAAGGGGCCTTAGGAGGACTAATTTTTGTATGGAACCCAAGGATAGTCACATTGGACATATTAAAATCTGATAATAATTGGAAGCTCATGAATTTACAAAGTTTTGACATTCAATTCAAGCTTATCAGTGTTTATGGCCCAATAACAACATAGGATAAAAAGCGGTTATGGGATACTTTGACAACTATAACACAAAATTTGGGTAATCAAAAGATCATTGTTGCAGGGGATTTTAATGCAATTGTTTCTTTGAATGAAAAGCAAGGAGGTATCTTCCCACCACAAAAAAACAATGATGGATTTTGGGTGCTTCATTACAGATAATGCATTTTGGGATATTCTTCCAGAAAAAAAGGGAGATTTACTTGGACAAATCATAGAAGATATTTTTGTCATATTACAATAAGACTAGATAGGTTCCTAGTTTCTCAAGAATGGGCCTGTGCATCTTCAAATTTGGCTTCCCAAATCCTTCCATTTATTGGATCTGATCATTATGCCATATTACTAAATATAACAAAGCCAACAGGGGTCCCAGCGCATAAACCCTCTTTCAAGTTTGAGAAGATGTGGCTGAGGCATCCTTTATTTATGCCTTTGTTAAGACAGTGGCGGGTAAGTGCTCTAGTTCACAATGGTACAAAAATGTTTCAGTTCTTTAAAAAATTACATGTTAAAGGGAAAATAAAGGATTGGAATATTAGCACTTTCAAAAATATTTTTTCTCAAAAGGAAGAGGTAGCTAAATAGTTGGTAGACATACATGAGCATATTATTCAAAATGGTATGGATTCTGCTATTTATGTCAAACAAAAGGATCTTTAGCAGTTGTGGTCAGAATTGGGTAAATGAGAAGAAGTGTATTGGCAGCAAAAATCACAAGAATTATGGCTGAAAGAGGGAGATCGCAATACTAAATTCTTTCATGCATCAGCTCAACAAAAAAGAGCTTCAAAAACAAATTTTTCAATACAAGAGATAAGCTCAGGAAACCAAATCAATAATGTAGAGGAAATTCAAAATGAGGGAGTAAAATTCTTCATGGATCTTCTTGCACCTCACAAGCCTGTTGGTTAGGGAAATTGAGAAGAACAAGAAGTACTTTATGTAGTGCCAAACCTTATCTCCCAAAGTGATAATGAAGCTTTTCTCAAACCATTCACACTTGAAGAACTAAGGAAAGTGGTTTTCTCAATGTTTCCCAATAAAGCCTCGAGTCTAGATGGGTTCACGACATTATTTTATCAGAAATGTTGGGATGTGTTGGGTCATGATCTTCTCTTGGATCTAGAGGAAACACACAGATCAAGTACAATGTTGAAGCACTTCAATGTCACAAACATAGTTTTCCTCCCAAAAGTAAAGGAGCCTAAATTTTTTATAGATTTCAGACCCATTTCACTTTGTAAAATAGTCTACAAGATCTTCACAAAGGTGATTTATTTAAGGTTGCAATATCTTATCCCAAAAATTATATCTTAGGAACAAGGTGGCTTTTACGTAGAAGAGAGACTATAGAAGGGGAACTAGTGGTACATGAGGTACTCCATTCTATTAAATCAAACCAATTGTCTTCTTTCATTATAAAATTAGATATGATGAAAGCATACAATAGGGTGGATTGGGACTTTCTTATGAAGTTACTTGAAAATTTTGGTTTCTCTAAGAAATGGTGCAAGTGGATATTGTCATGCTTGTCAGGTGCACATTTCTCTATGATAATCAATGGCTCCCCCTATGTATTCTTCAAGGAAAATCAAGGTGTAAGACAAGGTGATCCATTGTCACCCTTTCTTTTCATAATTATGGTAGAGGCTTTGAGTAGGACCATAAAAGAGAAGCATTCTAAGGGATTATGGAAAGGAATTCTCACCCCTAATATAAATGTGTTAATTGCACATAATTTATTTGTAGATGATAGCCTATTATATGGTAAAGAAACTATCTCAGAAGCTAAGCAAATAAAATAGGTATTGGATAAATACTCAGAGGTGTTAGGTCAAAGAATTAATGCTAAAAATCCAAAAATCTGTGTTCAATGCTAAAGCTTCCATAAGAAGGAAAATTATTAGAATATTGGGTTTCCAAGAAGTAGATCTTCCTTGCAAGTATCTAGGTATTCTACTCTTCATGGGGATCAATAAACCAACATATTGGTATAAGGTTATTGAGAGAATAAAGCAAAAAATATGTACATGGAAAGCTAGGTGGTTGTCTTTTTCAAGCCAAATTCTATTAATGAAATATGTCCTTTCTGCAATACGTAACTACTTCATTTCAGTTTTAAGGGAACCCAACACAGTAGTTGATCAAATTCAAAAAATTATAAGAAAATTCCTTTGGAATGGGAATATGAATGACTTTAAAAAATCCCTTTAATATCATTAGACAGTATGGTGTTAGAAAAACTAAAAGGAGAGTGGGCTTGCATGATATTCCAAAACGTAATCAAGCTTTTGGTGGGAAACTCATTTGGAAAAAGTATACCAAATCAAAATCAAAATGGTGTTCCTTGATGAGGGAAAAATATCTTGATAACCAAGATCCTAAGAGAATTTTCACAGTTATTGATCCTCCCCAAGGGTCATCCATGTGTAATTTCATGATCTCATGCAAAAAGGTGGTTACATCATATATTTCATGGGAGATCAATAAGGAAGATGAAGTTAACTTTTGGAGTGATTCTTGGAATGGGCATCCCCTATTACAAACTTGTCAAGACTTGAAATCAACAATCCCAGTGTTCTCTTAGTTGTGGGGGACAAAGCTAATAGATTATGTTAAGTCCGTCAAGCCTCCATCAAGGGGAGTGGTTTGGAAATAATTTTATTTGGAGAAAATTCCAAACAATTAACAATATTTATTAACACAAATCATGAACAACAAAATAATATTTCTATCAAGGAAAGTTGATCAGGTAATATGGGCACCATCTAAAAGTGGATCTTATTCAATCAAGTAGGGGTATAAGGAAATTCTCAGTAGGGAATATTCCAATCACTCTCAAAGGGAATTCTCGTTCTGTTGGAATAGTGTGGTACTACCAAAAGTAGACAGTTTTTCTTGGTTGGTGATGAGAAAGAGAGCTTTTACAAGTGATAGATTGGTCAAATTAGGTATTGCAGAACCTTTCAATTATGTCTTATGTAACCAAACTCTTGAGGACCATGATCATTTGTTTTTGCAATGTCCATTTGCTCAATCCTGTTGGTTTTTTTTTTTTGCATAAAATGAACTATACTGCTTCACTGCCAAATTCCATTTGGGACTTATTTTCTGCCTAGCCCATTTTATATAAAACCTCATTTTCCACATGCATCTATCAAGCTATCCCAGCTTTGGTTATATGGAATATATGGTGGGAAATGAATAAACACATTTTCAGAAAAAACCTCGTCAAATATTCAATCTATTTATGCCTTGATTGAAAAGGAAATTTCAAAGGTTGTAAATACCTAGACGCAAGATCATAAGAATGTGGTGGAAGTGTTTTCATCATGGGATGATTTCATATTAAAGAACTGGAAGTAGATAATGCTTCCTTTTAAAGGAATTCTACATCAACCTCACAATGCAAAAGTAGACAAGAGTATAATAAGATGACCCCCACCATCAGAAGGATTTTATAAATTGAACTTTAACAGGGCTTCTAGAGCAAACCCATGCACTTTAGGAGTAGGGATTTGCATTAGGGATTCAAGAGGCAATGTCAAAGTAGCCAGATCAATAATTCTACCAATGGGAACAAACAATATGGTGGAATCAATGGCTTTACTTCATGGTTGTCTTCTCATAAAAAAACTCCATATCAAAGCCCTTCACATCGAAGGAGATTCTCTAGTAGTGATTAATGCTTGCAAGGAGAAAACTTGTTTCAATTGGTCCATGAAGTATGTGTTGCAGATTGTCTAGAAATTTTTAGAAGAATTTAAATATCCTCAAATCTCTCATACCTACCGAGAAGGCAATACTCTTGCAAATCGACTGGCTAACATGGGGTGTGATAAGAAAGAAAAAAATTTCCAAGAAAATATCAACAATGTTTAAGAACTAGCAGACTTAAGAGAAGTAATAGAAAAATATTGTGCCTTTGTACCATAAGTTATTTCATTCAAGGGACCTATTCATTCACATTTCAAATCTTTAATTCCTAAGGATAAACTACTTCTAAAAAGTAGAATAACAAATTGTAAAGAATTCCATCAATCATCAACAAGATGACCTCAACTCTCAAACAAAGGGTATCGTGCATGTGTAATCAGTGATATAAAAGGCCTTGATAAGACGGTTGAAAAGAATGTTTGCTATGTGTCATATGCTTGTGAACAAAGATAAATTTGGAACAGAAGTAGTGTAGTGTTAATAATGAAATTCTATTCCAGGAAAGTTTATCAGAGTCTCAAAGTTGGAGAATGTTGTAACACTGCTTTCATATCTTATCCTCCTTTTTTTGTGAGTACAACTATAGGTCTGATCTTGCCGAATTGAGATTATTTCGCATGCTCGAAATTAGGAGGTGGAAAAATGCACATTACGGAGTTTTCATAAGGCATGTGCACGAATAGAAGTTTGGAGATTTCCCATTGTAAAGGAAGATTTGAATCATGTCTGCATTCAAGGCTCCATCTTTTCAAAAGTTCTATGCTCAAGAATTAGATATTCGAACAGCTTTATTAAGCGAAAGACTATCCAAAGAAAATCAAAAAATGATTTTGTATCTTCAAAACAACTCTCTAATCTTTTTTTATCTACATGGTTTCAACTTATTTTGTGTTTGTAGGATTTTGAAGGATGGAATTTTTTGTTCAAAATTACAGAGTCCCAGTTATGGTGTAGCCATGGGAGCAGTCTTTTTTTGGCTGCATCAAAAGAGAACACTTGTAATCAATGTTTAAAGTGAATTGTTTGACGGTTTTGAAATGCATCAAAACTATTGTTGGTGAAGAAATTCTCCACATAAAATCCCAACGAATCATCTTCCTAGCAAAAATCCTCTCTATCTTCTTTTTGAACATCCTAGATTTTGTGCAAAAATACAATACCTTAAAGGAGATAGCAAGCAAATTCGTTGTTAGCAGCTACTTGGAGAACAATGCTATGTTGAGAGGAGTGCAACAGTATGACTTCAATTCAGGTGATGGCTTTGTGGGAGGTTTGTTTCCTCGACATTTTCTTCACAATAAGAGAAGGTATGCAGAGGCTTTACAAGGATTCATTATGTCAAACATGCATGGCTCCTCATCTTTTCTAAACCAAGCACTCAATAAATATCATTCTGAATTTTATTGGGAGGAAGAAAATAATTTTAAGAGGAAATTTCATGTTATTTCTTTCCTCAAAATGCATGAGTGTATTCAAGGGCTACAAGTTTCAGGTGGTCCGCTAATTTTTAGGAGTAATAGATTGGTTCCTCAAGTGCCTGATATCAATATCATAGTTCATATGCAAGTAGCAATAGCAAGTCAAATGCAATTTCTTTCTCAAGGTGTGTAGGATGAGAATTCAGTCTTTTTCCTATGTAGGGGTGGAATTAAGTCTAGTTATTTCTAGTGTATAGCAGCTAGGGAGGGTTTATAAATAGATTTTTGATATTTTTAAATATCACTCCATGCAATGCTTTAGTCATATTTTTGTAAAGGGTCAATATGATCAAATTCAATATAGGGTGGTCATATGGGAACATATGTTGTATGGGCATAATTCAATTCTAGTGCTAGTCATTTTGAAGGGTGGGTTACAAGTTTTGGCATTGTAAAAGGAGGATATGAAATGAACAAAGGGGTTTGTAATTAGGAGAAATATAGGCAGAAATAGACATACTAGGAGTTTTTTGTATCTATTTGAGCTACAATCATTAAAGTTTTCTTTCTGGTTCTTTCCTATCAATATGCTCTATTGAACCATATTTTGTATTATGTTATTTTCTATATAATATATTATATAGTGGCTTGCCACTTTCACCTAAAAAAATCATCTATATTAATGTATTTATTCATGAACCAAAACATTAGAATAATCACTTGGAAATCTTTCATCATGCATGCATCCCAAGAACACCTCCAAAATGAAATATCCTCCTCTTTCATGTGGACTTGCATAAAATCACATACACTTTAAAGGCTACTTACATCAAGCATAAAACAAATAGTCATAGAGGAGACAAAAGTACGATATATAGAATAATAATATTAAAACATGTAATCATCTAACATCTGCTATTATACAAAATATAATTCTCCCATTAACATCATATGATAGGAATAGGTAGGAACTAAACAACCTTGATCCAATAACACTCCTTAGTAGTATTATTTCATTTTTGCATGGGATTCAAGAGAAATTTTGGTTCCTAGACCTCATTTATTATTTGCAAGGTCCTTTTCTATCACATGACACCTCCAAGACAATAATAATTTCAACATATTTTTGTGGTTGATTTTCTCCCTATTTCTTACACTCATACTCACAAATAATTAATGTAAATGTATGGGCATAGGTTAATTAATTTTCTATGTTTCTTACTTCAATCAAATTGGATTTGAATTAGACACTTTCTACTGCATTGGTGGAGGATGTGGCTAGGGTTTCTCATATTGCATGGACTTCTAATATTCTATAAAACTTCTATGTGTATATCTTCCTTGGTAATCCATATGAAGGGGATAGAGGAGTATAACATTCTAGGATAGAGGAGGAGATGAGAGAGAGAACACAATAGAACTAAAGGGTTCAGCCTCTATTTTTTGGGTATAGCTATTTTTGCACTATAATGATCTAGGTTCATCCAAAAAATTGTAATAAAACTTGTAAATATTGTAGATTGGGTTATTAAAGGAATAGTTTACCTTGATTGACTGTCTCCATGAGCATGGTATCCATTTCTTGATGTGTTTATTATTAGTTAGTCACAAATTATTGTATAATTATTTTAAATATTTTGTAAGATATCTTTTAGAAATAATAAACAAGTGTATGTGGGTATGTATACGGATTACTATAGAACCATTAAATATTTTAAAACTATTTATGCTCTACTACCCATTAGAGCCTGTGGGTTGCTTTTAAATTTTGGATATCTAGTATTTTTGTGGTGTGTTGATTAATGCATCACCTTGGTT
>VDFB02131453.1:0-212467 GCA_007258455.2 Sequoia sempervirens | reverse complement strand
CCCTCCCCCACTCTCTCCCACACTCTCTCCCACTCCCAACCTCTCTCACCCTCTCTCCCATAACCATAAATACATACATAGGCATACATACATGCATGCATACATACATACATACATGACACACCAACATACATATACATGCATACATACATACATACATGACACACCAACATACATATACATACAAACATATGAAAAAACATTCAATAAAGTGGCATTTAACTAAAGGAAGACATAATGCGAGCGCGTTATGTGTTGCTAGACATGTTCCCTGGAGAAGCAAAAAATGTCAAAACTAACACATAACATGAGTGTGTTATAATGTGCTCATGTTATATTTTACTTTGGGAATTCCCAAGCCTTAGCTTTGGTATTTTCCTTTGAATACCAACACAAAGGCTTGGAGGGCATTCCCAATGACCAAAGACATGTTTTTTGCAAATTCTACAATTTTTCACATAATCGGGTTCATGCTCACCATCAAGATTGTATCTGGTTCAATATTGGAAAAATCAAACACATGGGTAATGTTAAGTTCTCTCTTAGCTTTCCAATGATGTAAGTTTTTTCACTTTCTTACGATGTTAGGCCTTTCATCCATAATTTCTTTTGTTTGTATGTTTGTTTTTTATCAAAAAGCACTGTTTGGTGTTTTTTTCATTATAAATTAATCATTCATCAAAATTTCAAATAAATTACATTTTTAGAAACTAGACTCCATTCTACAAATTTTAAAAAATAAAAATTAAAAAAAATCTATTACTTTCCCAAATTTGTAGGGGGAGCACGACCAAAATTTTGCTTTTTAGGAAGTGCCCACTTAGAAAATTAGTAAAAAATAAAATATTTATTCAAAAATTATCATAAAAATTATTCATCAACTAGATACTATTAGCTAACATCTAACTATAACGATTTTAAAAATACTACAAAAAAGTTCATCGTGCTAGGGTTGTACAAGAATTGCTATGTTATGTTTTTTGACAAAAACAACAACAATTTTTGTACATCCCTCTTTTGAACCCCTTAATCTCAACCATTTTCAAAATAAATTATTAGTTTATAAATTAGACTTGGAGCCCTTCGATCCTTCTTTTTGTTCCATCTCAAAATTTTGAGTGTAGCTATCCTCAATTTCACATCCAAGGTTAGTATTTCCTGATTTAAGAAAAAAAAAGTGGCCACTTAAGCCCCTTTTTTGGGAACCATCTTGGTGCACTTACCCAAGTGTGGTTCATATTTAGAACCAAAGAATATATTTATATTTTAGAAAATTTTAAATTTAAAAATATCAAAAAATTTAAGCATTCATCAATGAAGTTGAAAAAAATGTATGGTTGACATTGGTGTTGAATGGGAATAGTATTTTATAACACATTCTCTCCATTTTTGGCTAAATGGTTGTTGGTAAAAAAAATTAAGATCACATTTGGATTTGGGCTTAAAATAAATTTAATGTGATTGAAAACATTCACTTGACATAATCGGATCTTGTGTTGTTTCATCTCCCTAGTTTTGGATGTAGGTGTGAGGACTTGTTGAGTGTTGTTGTTTGGGTTATCTCTTAGTTGAAGGACAAGTAGGGAATTGAGAGCCTTTAATATACACACACAACCATAAATTGCTAAGTGTATTTGGTTGGTTTACAACAACTAGTGTAATGGGTGATCACAAGTTGGAAAATTTTGAATATGAATTTTGGACATTTAGGGATGAGATTTGTAGACATAGGATCAATCCTACACCCAGAGAAATGACCTTAGATGATGGATTAAGAAAGTTTGTGTACAAAATAAATTTCTAGAAACACAATAAATGTGGTTTATGCATACAAGATTGCACCATTTATTAATATAAATAGACTAAACCATTCTCTCAAAATAAAGAAAAAACTACATGAAAAACAATATGATTATACAAATTTTCACCATTATAATCACACATATTACCACATTAAAAAAACCATAAAAATAATGCCCTTTTAAAATTCTAGGCAATAATTGTTGCTACTATTGAGTGGAAAGAAACTCTTAGCTTTTCAATTATATCCATGGAACCTTATCATTTACAGACAATGAACCTCACAATGTATCCTACATACATATTCAGAGTATAACGAATGTCTACTCTGACCAATTTTTTCTATATACTTAAGAGGCAATTTGAGATAGTTCTTCCTGTACAGGTTCAATAATTCTTCTTGCAGTTCTTATGATAATTTCAAGAGAAACTATTGCTGCTCTTCTAGTCATCATCATGGCTTGAAGAAAATAATCTCTTGTTTGAAGAAGTAATGTTCAATTTTGTAATATGGGAAATATTAAAGGTTGTTTCCCTCTTCAATAAAAATGTCATACCAGTCACAATTTTTTTTAGGAATTAATATTTAATCTTTCAGTTGTAAAACATGGATGGTTACCAAGCTTTACAAATAAAAAATACTTGAAAATTATAATTGCTAATCAACCACCTGAAGGGCTGATGCAAGAAGTTGGGTACACAAAAAGTTCAAAAAGTGGAAGTGTTTTTACTATTTTTCAGAATTTGTCACACTTGGACTGAAAATTTGAGGCACATACACAATGAATCCTTAAAAAATTTAGTAATATGAAATTTATATTTTGAATCTAATTTCCAAATATGTAAATTATTCAAATACCCAGATTGTAGAAATTAAATTTTGATAGAGATCTATAAAAAACACTTTTCAAAAGTCTATTTTTTTACAATACCAAGCATGTGTACGGACAACACTTTTTGACCCAAATAAAATTATTTTTCTAATTAATTTGGGAAAAGAGAGCTAACAACATGAAGTTTGATCTGAATTTTTTTTTGTAATTTTTGGTTGAATATTTTTTTTAATTAAATTTTTATTGGCCTTAATTATTGTTTATAAAAATCAATGTGTATAGACAACATAATTGGACCTAAAATAAACATTTTTTGAATCTTTTTTTTCCATTGTGTAGAGAATTGTCTGAAGTTTGATGCCATATAATTTTTTTCACAAAAAAATTAACTAAAAAAAAATTATTAAAAAACAAAAAAAGTCTGATATTTCAAGTTTAAGGACTATTTTGCTTAGAAATTAATTAAAAAATAGCAAACATAATCCAATATTAATAAAAATTATATATTTGGAAAGTAGACATCGTGTTCTCTAATGGGTTTTAATTTTATAGATTGATTCAAAAAAAAAGTCCATCAGCCATATTGCCAAAGTTGGACATTCTTCTTCAATCTACCTTAGTTTTTTAGTTGCAGGTCAAAGGCTAAGGCTCGGATTGCCAAGCCTTTCCCAAGCCTAAAACCAAGGAAACATATGGGTTGATAATTTTGAATTTTAAAAATGCATATGCGTTTTTAAAAACACGTATGCATTTCAAAACGCATGTGTTCTTTATTTTCTTGATAATTTTTTTTTTTTTTAAATTTTAAGAAACGGGTACCCATTTTACAACGTGTACCCGTTTTGAGTTACAAAATGGGTACGCATTTTACAAAATGGGTACCCGTTTCTAAAAAGTATTTATTTTTTAAAATAATCAATTTTTACATGTTATAAAACGTGTATGCGTTATATAATGTGCACGTTATAATGCGTACGCATTTTTTAGTGCATACACATTTTTTAGGCTCGAGTACCCGAAGCATAATGCATACGCATTTTCTGTGAGAATTTTTTTTCTTTCGAAACTTCCCCTCTTTGTGTACCCAACTTCTTGCTTTTACCCTAGAGCTCAGTGAATTTTAAAGGGCATGTTGCATTTTCCCAACGAATCGAGAATTAGGGGAGAGGACCAACATGTTTCAATAGTTGTGATAGGGGAGAGAGTCCCATAATGGAGTAGGGTCTAATAGTGGGGATATAAGTAGTCCTCAGTGAGACCCTAGTGGAGCACTTTAATATCCAATTGCAAAAAAAAAAATATCCATAAAGTATGCAAAGTGACAAATCATGTGATGCCACATCAGCGCACCAATAAAACACGACTTAATGCGCCACTATGGGTCTCACTTTTTTTTTGGGATTTTTGGATACCTCAACAAAAAGCATGTTGATGTGGCATCATATCTGATGATGTGGCCCTAAAATGAAATATATAAGCACATGAGTTTCCAAATAAACTGTTGTACAAAATTGGGAGTGATTTGGAATTTCCACATAGGATTTTGAGAAACCTGAAGTTAGGGTGCTCCACTATAGGCCCCTCTACCCTAGTAGTTGTTTATATAATGCCCAATAATTTTATCAATATTGGATCAATAGTTGCGACTTTAAAGTTGTTAGTGTTGATGATGACTATGCATAATTAAAAAAAATGTATTCCTTTGATCTAAAAAGAAACCAATTATGTGATTTCACATCAATGCTCAATAAAACATGTTGTTAATGCACAAATAATGGTCTCACTTTTTTTTTGCCTTTTTGGACACCTTGACAAAAAGCATGTTGATGTGGCATCATATTTGATGATGTGGTCCTAAAACCTTAGTTATAAGCAGGGGACTTGCCAAGTAAGCTACTATAAAAAATTGGGAGTGATTTGAAATTTCCACATAGGATAATTAGAAGTTAGGGTGCACAACTATTGGGTCTTCTCCCCTAGGTGGCAGTGGCTATCCAACCCCAAAAATGCACCCGCATGGATACATGACATGGATGCCTCCTACAATTCCTCGATTTTCTCAACCTTAAACTCCCGTACAAACTGTCCTTATTTCCTACATTATAGTTTTCCTCAATTTTCCTATACAAACTGTCCTCATTATTTTGGGTTGCAGTTTATGTCGTAGGTTTTTAGAATATTAAATGAAAGTTATTTAAAAAGAGAAGATTATATTTTAATTTTTTTTATTAAATATATATTATATTTATTTTATTTTTTCATATAAAAATTTTAATATTTAATTATAATTTTAAAATTATAAAAGTATCTAAAATATTAATAAAATTTAATAAAAATTTAAAATTTTATTTTAATGTAAATTATATAAACATATTTAGTATAAAAATATTTAAATTTTAAAAAAAATTGTTTATGTTAAATTAATTTAAATATTAAAATTTTGATAAAAATATTTTAGAAAAGTTATGTTAGTTGTTTTTTTAAAATACATTCAAACTATTTCAAATAAAAACAATTTAAAGAGATCAAAATAAAAATATTTGAAATATCAAAAAAACTAACATAATATAGTTATCTCAAATACATCCATCTAAAAAGATATCACTATTAAATTATTATATTTATTCAGTTTACATTATTAGTACCATTGCAATGAGTTATTTAATTATGACATTCTTATATACATTCTTTTTTTATTTATTATCTTTCAAATTAAAAAATTTAGATTTTTTTTTTATCAAAACTTATAATATCATAAACTAATTCTATATTTTTTTATGTAAAATTAATCTTTTAATTTTTATCATAAACTTATAAGTTTATCACAAACTTATAAGTTTATCACAAACTTATAAGTTTATCACAAACTTATAAGTTTATCACAAAATTATAAGTTTATCATAAACTTATTCCATAATTTTTATCATAAACTTATAAGATTTTATAATTTTGATAAAAATATAGAATTAGTTTACATAAAAAATATAGAATAAGTTTATAAGATTCTTTTTTTATCATAAATTTATAATAAATTTGATAAAATTATAGAATAAGTTTATGATAAACTTATAAGATTCTTTTTTTTATCATAAACTTGTTCTATAATTTTTATCATAAACTTATAAGATTCTATAATTTTGATAAAAATATAGAATTAGCTTACATAAAAAAATATAGAATAAGTTTATGATAAACTTATAAGATTTTTTTTTTAATCATAAACTTATAATAAATTTGATAAAAATATAGAATAAATTTATGATAAAAATTATAATATCAAATTATAATAAATCTAAAAAATCTAAATTATTTATAATATCAAATTAATGTAAATTTAAAAAAGAATTCTATAAACTATTTGATATTATAAGTTTTGATTTAAAAAAAAAATCTTATAAGTTTATAATTATTCTATAAATTTATAATAAACTTACATTCTTATTAGTTTATTATAATTTTATCATAAAATTTTTTTATAATAAATATTATAAATTTATTCTATAAGTTTATAATTTTTATTATAAGTTTATGATAAAAAAGAATCTTATAAGTTTATCATAAACTTATTCTATAATTTTTATCATAAACTTATTTTATATTTTTATCAAATTTATTATAAATTTATGATAAACAAAGAATTTTATAAGTTTATAATAAAAAAAATCTTATAAGTTTATCATAAGCTTATTCTATAATTTTTATCATAAACTTATTCTATATGTTTATGAAATTTAATGTAAGTTTATGTTAAAAAAAGAATCTTATAAGTTTAAAAAAATGTAGAATTAGTTTATTATATTTGATATTATAAAAATTTAGATTTTTTAGATTTATTATAATTTGATATTATAATTGTTTTCATATAAAATGAATATAATTTTTTTGCATATAATGTTTATTTAATCTTTTAAAATAATATAGAAAATAAAAATATTTAAATGTAATATTAAATATTAGAATCTTCTAAAAAATATTTTTATTAATCGTGGGAGGTTGGGTGGGCTCCCCCCCCCTTTTCTTCTCTGCATTGGCATGCTAGGAGGGATAGTTGGGCATTACAATGGCAAAGTGGAAGGGCTAAGGGGGACGTCGAAGGGTGTGACTAGGATGTTGGTCGCATGGCTTAGGTGACATTTTCCTTCCCTGAGCTTGAGGATGTCGTAGGTATTATTATTTGGAGGCCATTTATTATGAATCAAACACGACACATTTGGATGGTTGTCATTAGCAAGGGTGGCGGCTGATTGGTACTTGGCAGTAATTGAGTTGCAGTGTTTAAGTTATCATTTTAATGTTTTTTCTTTCCTTCATTTGTGGTGCTTGTTTTGGGTTAAGGTAGTTTTCATTGTGAACTCTATTTGCACTGGTGGTGGTGCTCATGGTGAGGAACTCTCACTTCGTCATTGAGATCTCTGTGGATAGAGTGATGAAGTTTGGGGTGAGCACGCCAATCTCTCTAAAATCGACAACTAGACAAGCCTCCTTCAGAGAAATCAAAGACTAGCGTCTGAAGCGAATTCTCACAAACAAGGATCCTTTGGCCTTGGTGGCGAAAAAAATGATCCTAGGAGCTGGTCACTTGGCCAATAAGGAATTCAAAAGAGACAACCTTCACATCTCTTCTCGGTTCCTGGCTTCTCTTCTAGATAACAAAGTGTCTAAGGCTGAGGCCAAACTACTATTGGTAAAGATGTTTCGAAAGGACCTGGTGGGTGGTTTAGATGAGGTGTTGGGATTTGTTGTGGAGGGTAGAGATGTTTTGAGGCCGGGTGACTTTGCAAATATTTGGGGCTCGGACGAGGTTGTGAATTTATTTTCATTCCTTCTTGACTTGAGCGGCTTGGTGTTGATCAAACATAGAATGGTGGCGATAGTGGCTATCAACTATTTGAAGAAATTCTTCGGTCTGTTGGCGGCGGGTGGCACCGAGTGGGTAAAGGTCTTTAAAGAATTTGCTACTATAAACAAATTTTTGTGAATTTATTTCTTGTAGATGGTGGTTTTGTTAGTTAATTGGGTTTCTTTTCTTAGGTTCAATGGCGTTCTCACTATGCAAGGTTAGTAAATTGTAATGCCTGCCACAACATACCCTAGAGAATGTTACAAACATAACGAAAGCATATAATTTTTTTTAAATAAAGTGTAATTAAACAAGTAAAGTAAACTACAATAACACATACATTCTCCAAGGTGCGTGACGACGCTTACTTACAAACCCCATTACTAACAAAAGTTACTAAACATAACATAAGATTATTACTCATGAATTAAAGATCATACATCCCAAGCATTAAAAATACATCACTTAATATATAAAGTAACTATAATGATCCATCCATACATTGCGTTCATTCAATATTACAATTACAACTCTGATTTCCAAATGAGATAGTTTATACAAAAATATTACAATTACAAATTACAAAGATTCTCCTCGAATATAATTGAGTGATACAATTAAAAATTACAAGGTATCCAACATATACAAGAGAGAATATCATAGAAATAAAAATTCACTGGTACACATGAGCTTTCCAATCATGAAGTACTCATAATCACAAACAAGAATTAGGGACCCAACGGTGTAAGGTGCACGTTCTGTTGGAGTTATGGACAGACACTAAGAGGGGGGTGAATTAGTGTCTAATTTTTTTCAAATTCGATCAAGATTTTAACTCTTATTTCCTTTTCTTTCAACAGAGAGTAATGTAATCACTTTCAAAAGCACAAAGATATGACAACATTAAATCAATCTATTAGACAACTTATGAAAATATGATTTGAATGAGATATCTTGCATTTGCCAAAAATAGTTATGAATGACATTGATTAACAATCAAGGCATGAAGACAGTGCAGGTGCAACTTATGAGCCTGTGTAAATGATGATCAACATCATTAACTCACTTCTTAAACAATTGAATTGAATGCAGCTCTAAAGAAAAGAAAGGTATTGATACAACAAACACCTTTAGCACTTTATAACTATTCTTGAGCAATGAATCAAATGAGAACTTTTAAGCTTCCTTTTGAATTAGACTCTTCAACAATGACTTGTGCAAGATATTTGAACTAAATATTTGCAGTTATGAAGGAAATATCATTCAAAAATGTTCAAACAGATAAAAATGATCACAATCAAGAAACATTATGACACCAAAACAAAGAGACCAAGAGACAAAAGATTTACCGAGTGGAAAACCCTCCTGGGGTAGAAAAACCACTCCTAAACTACCTTACTGGCTTAATCTTCAAAAACCATTGTTAACAATGCCTTATAGGAAAATTTCTAAGCACCAACTCAAGGAGCACCAACCCCTCATTTAGAGACACCAATCTCAAGGAGCACCAACCCCTTACTCAGATTTTAGAATTACAATCATAATATATCAAAGGACCACTCTGTTTACAGTTAAGTTCATAACACTCTACTTCTAATACTCTAGGAATCCAACTCTTGTATTACAGAGTTTTCCAATACATCTCTTGATAAGGCCAAAATAACTATTTCTCAAAATTACTGGCCAGCAGCACTTCACACTTTTCAACACTGGTTTTTATATACATTTCAAGTATGTCAGTTATGAAGAAATCTTCATCAAGCGTTTTTCACCAGATTCTAAAATTCTCTTACTATTTTTAGAATATGAAACTGATTCATAATGATCTATAGATTATGGTAATAATCAGAGTAACGCCTATCCATAGAGCTTTTAATTTCTGCACCGAATTAGGAGATTTCAAATTGAAACAGAAAGATTTTCATCAAAGTCATGACAACCCACAAACAGAAAATCATATCCTCTGAAATCTCAGAGAATATTTTCCAGAGAATCGATACTAACCAAAGATGTCACCATGCAACTATACTTAGAAAATCACATGTCGGCCACAGTGTTTTGAGTCTTTGTTAACCATTTGCTGAGACATTAGACAAGTATGTCAAAGGCAATTATAATGCCAGACATTCCTCTTAGTTATAGCTTTCTCCATGACCCATCTGAGTCAGGAAGAAGACATAACGAATACATTATGTCACATCCATAGGCTTCCTTAGAGTATTATTCATTCACTGAGACATTAGCAAGTCTCTCACCAAGATCTCCTTTAGTTTCATTCACTATCGCTATGACTAAACGATATCAGAGAGACCTCTTGTAGACTTCATAATGTTTTGCCGAGAGCCACTTGATACACATTGTTGCCGTGAAAATTCAATACCTATGCCGAAGGCCTTTGTCATTTCCAAGTCGCCAAGACAATACATGGTCGGGGAGACACTATATAGACTGCCCCTTGTTTTGTCGAAACATCTCGAGCTCACCCTAGATCGCTAAGACAGTATCAATCTCACATTGATGAGCCTTTGATAGAAACCCCTTGTGTGATGTCGCTGTAACATAATGGTTCTCTCTCTGATGCACCCTTCTGTCTTATGAGAGTCGCTATAACATACCAATATCAGGGAGACCTCTCAACGAAAGCTTGAGTCATACCGAAAAACTTCATTCACTGGGAGTCGTTGAGATAGTATAGATCCTATCCTGACAAAGTTCTTTTGTGTTCCATCGGCGAGACAGAAGGTCACTCACCGAGACCTCTCACCGAAAACCCTAGCTCTTACCGAAGAGACTACCTTTATGTTTTCGGTTGGTGTAACAAATTGTATTTTCCAAGACATTATATCGATAGCCATTAGTTTTACCGATAAGTCTCCATATGCATACGGTTAGTGAGACACACTTGAATTCGCTGAGAAACTAAACCAAATACTCTAAGTCTTGGCCGAAGCGTATCTTTTAATGCGCCCTTCGGTGAGACCAAAAGAGTTCGCTAAGACCATATAACGATGCCACAACTCTCATTGATAGACATCCACATGCACTAGTCAGGGAGACATTTCAAGTTTGATGAGACACTACCCCGATAACAACACTCCTACCGATACGCATCCATCCACCACCGGTCGGTGTGACAATATGAATTCACTATGACCTCAGCTTGACGGCCAAACTTATGCCGATATGCTTATCCAAATGCGGGTCGGTAAGACATTGCATATTTGATGAAACATTACACCGAAGACGATTTCCTTTGCCGATATGCCCATTCTGAAGCAGGTTGGTGTGACAAAGCAATTTCGTTGTGACCACATACCGACAGTATAACTTATGCTGATACAATCCTTTTCTGTTGCTGAAACAAAAGAGAATGTCACACTGATAGATGCCTAGAGATGGATCCTGATCGCTGTGACATCAAATAAGTCTTGCCAGTATGATCTTTCTTGCGCCGGTCGGCAAGACACAAAGCGCTTGATGAAACAACATGCCAATAGGGATTACTTACGCCGATGAAACACCTCATGAATTAGTCGGTGAGACCCGACTCATTCGGTAAGACCTCTCAATGGTGAAAGATACTCATGCCGAAAGACTTTTCTTCAGTTGCCAAGACCACAATCAATGTCACGCTGAAAGCTGCCTGTATGAAAAATCAAATCGTTATGACATCAGAAATTTCTTGCCGATAGGCAACACAAACATTTCAAAAATGGATTGGGGAGACCCTGCCATTCTCATGTTGATATGTTCTTTTTCTATCACTAGAGATTGCACGAAGCTCAAACTGATCAATACCATAAGATATTAAAATTCTGAATGTAGACTGTCCACATAATGCCAAGACAAGTGAACCATATAGACAAAATTGTACCAAGATAAATCATGAGAGACCAATCTGAAATAGTCAACAAGTAGAATCAATAGAAATGGATTTTGTCATCAAGGACAAACCATATGATCACAACTAAGATCCAATACATTCCACCCAACCATGTGGTACCCGAAGGACCAACCCCCATGCTAAGAGATAGTAAAAGAGCTTCCTAGGAAAAACCTACAACCTCTAGACATAGGCAAAAACAATATTAAACTACACAAGTACAAACTTACAAAATGGTTACAATGATTCTAGATAACAATGATCAACTGCACAATACAAAAAACTGACTGACTAACGGTTGTCATAGGAGGATTGTCATCACAGAGTTGCATGGGTTACCTTGGTGTATCTTCCTAGGCTCCGGCCCCCATCTTGGGTTACCCTGGTGACCTCTTATGATACCTGGCCCCAACATGCAATCCAATGCAGAATCAATTATCTTTCCAAAAAAAAAGATATCAATCTTGCCATGCTAGGCCTTCTCGTCTCATCCCAAGTCTTTACTAGCCCTTGAGTCCATGAGTGAGGCATTAAAAAAAGTTAAGTGTTTAAACTACCCTTTTTCCCTAACATATTTATTTAATTTTCACTGATTAAACTAACTCTACATGAATTACCCTAACACCACTTTGTGTGTAGTCCCTCATGAAAAGCCACTCCCCTATTAACAGCCTAAGGGATCAATTCCACTAACATAGGGTAAACCAGGTGCACATAACCAATTACAAATACCAACTTAAACAACAATGTACAACACAACCTGTTCGTAGAACTAGGTGACCATACTTGATAAAATAACACATGCACTACCCAAGTTGTCTCAAAAGCCAAACCAACACAAGTTGTAGCCCCATCACAAAGGGGACACATCTAGAAGTCTTACATAAACAATTACTCAATTTTCCTCAACAACGAAAATGAGAGAAACATATCTTTAAAACAATTTCAAGCAAAAGATAAAATCTAATATTAGGATATTCTAAATCCAAATAAGGCAATTACATATTGCATGCAAACAATCAAAATAATACATTGCTCATTTACTTCTAATTCGAGATAATCTCATTCATAGGATAAGAACAAATCATAACTAATTGTTTAACTCTATGATTCCTCAATACATCACATGAACATAATTAATCTTATCATAAATTTGTTTGCGACCAATAAGAAATATAAATAAAATTTGCTTTCTTAAAAATTTCCTTTCATCTAAAACGAATAACCATTTCCCTTAAAATCATTCCCTTATTTAATAACTACTTGTGCATTTGACAAGCAATAATAAATTTAAAACTAAAGGTTTACTTCGGTTTCCCATTAATATTTAAATATAAAAAAATTCCATTTCCCCATTGAAATCATTTCATTATAAAATAGTTACTTGGACATAGATATGCATCTCTATTAATTAATATTCATTTCAATAAAAATGTGTTTCTATTTACATTTAATATCCATTTCTCATATTTAAATATTCATTTATTTAACCATATGCACATAATCCATTTTCCTTAATTACACAAAATAATCAAAATCATTTTTTTATAAATAAATTCATTTTATTAGAAAATCAATATTTGCATCATTATAATAAAATCACCTTAAAATAATTATATTTATATATATATATATATATATAATTACATATTTAATGTATATACAATTATATATATATATATAAATATATAAATATTATTTAAATATTTATTAAGAACAACAATTTATATTTCAAAATATTAAATATATTCCAATTATTTACTAATCTACTAAAATAATCTTAAAAATAATTATATTTAAATAAAAATATATGTTTAAACATATAAATATTATTTAACCATATAATTATATTTTCAATTTAACTTCTAGCTCATTAATATAACCCAAATATTTGCCAATTAACTATGCAAATAAAATATAAATATATATTATATATTAAAAATAATATATATAATATATATATACATATATTTTATTAAAATTATAAAAAAATCATATATATAAATATATATTTATATATAAAAAATTTATAATAAATAAAAATTAAAAAAATAATAAAAACTTAAAAAAAAAACAAACCCCAACAAAGGGGGGACAAATGCAGCTTGGGTTGCACCCAACCTCCCCTATGGAGGTTGCGCTGCCACACTAGCACACCTTCCATGGGTGCGGCTGTGGCACCCACAATTGCCCGCCCTTCTCCCCCTCTTAAATATATATATTTTTTCAAAAATTATATACATAAATAATATATATATACATAGCAAAATCTTTTTCAAGCACAAATTCTCAATTTCAATTCCTAAATTGTATTGGAAAAGTAAACTTAGAAATTTAAATGTTTTCCTATTATTTCCACTTCCAATTTTTCTACTGTTAAAATTTGTTTTGCCAGAATTTCTATTGTTTTCTTTTGTTTTCTCTATAGAAAATCTGAGAATTTCTCCATTTTTTCTACAGAGATTTTCAAGAATTCATAGCAAACATTAAAACCTCCTTTCAACAAAAATCAAAGCTTCTAAAAACAAATAAAGCAATTAAAGAACTTGTGTTATGAAGTCTGAAGAAAATCAATTTGATGTTGTACTTCCTTGCCAAATCCAAAACTCTAGATTTCCTTCCAAAATCTTCACTTCCAGACCAAAGATGTATCCAAAAATACCAGAAAACCTTTCCTCCAATTTAGCAACCAAAAAATTTCAAGATATTTTTCCTCCTCTAAAAATAAATATCTCTCTTTTTTTTTAACAAGATTTTTCAAATAATAAATATCTCCATTCCTATCCTCAACACTTAGTCAACATTTCACAAATATTTCATTTTCAACCACCATAGATATTTTTACATGCATTTACAAAATATTTTACATTTTAATAATTTAAAACACAATTTACATTTCAAAATAGATTTAAATCATTTACTTTATGAGATTCTCACGAATTTTCTCCTAAATTGACAATTGGACAAGGAGGGCTTCTGCATCGGCGTACCAGTTTTGACATGGCGTTCTCGGTGGGGGGTCGGCACACTCCCCCACGCAAGTTTGGTCGTTGCAATTTTTTTTCCTCTTTCTCCCTTACTCTTTGTGTTTCTCGCCTACCCTTTGTGCCGCTTTCATTTGCTGTAGTTGTTGTCAGTTTTTTTTAGGGTTTTCTGGTGCAGGGTCGGTTTGATGTGGTGTGGGATCTGGGATCCTCCCTCCATTGATGGAGGGAGGCTCAGGCGACCCTGGCCCTGAACTGGGTAACACTAGAAATTCTCGCCCGATGGTCGCTAAGGAGGGTGGGACTAAGTATTTCAAAGAGGCGCTCACGTGTAGCCGTGGAGAGTTCCTCGCAGAGGCCAAGTTTGAATTTGAGGAGAATGCTATCCATAGTCAGGAAGAAGGTAAGTTGCCCTCTTCTGCTCCAAATAACCTTATCAATTCTCCAAATTAGGCTCTTAAATCTGTTATTTCAAATGAGAGGTGTAGATTAAAAGACTTTGCCTTATTCTTTACTGTCGTCGACTCCTCCAGAGTCCCAGCGAGAAAATTCATAGATGATTGGCTTATTAAAATATGGGAAAATGAATTTGGGATTCTGGTAAAATTTTGTAGGATGATCCAGTGGGGATTATTTTTTATTTTCCTTGCTAACCATGAGATGCAAAAAAAAGCCATTGACAAACCCTTTTGGAACCTCAGAGGATGCACCTTTAGGGCACTTCTGTGGTCTTCGTCTGCCATTGCTAAAGAAATTCTAGCCCTCTCTGCCCCTAGGTGGGTAGTCCTTAAAAATTTAAATCCTGAGTTTTGGAGGATCATCCCTCAGATTTTGGCTCCCATCGGCTTTGTTGTGCGGGTTGACGAGGCGAAAGCCACACTTTCACACCTTGATGCATGGGTTCTGGTAACTCTAAACCCGGGCATCGAGATTCCTGATAATATTGTCATTAATGAGGATGGCTGCCTCTCAATTTGTCTTGTTGACATTCTCGGGGGTTTGAATGCTTGTTTCCTCTGCTGTTAAGAAGGCCATGTTCGAAAGAACTGTCTAGTGATTAGGAAGAATGGTCCTAATGCTAAAGGGCGCGATCCCTCTATGTCTGACCCCATTCCTCCCCATTTTGCTTTTGGTTATCAACCTGTGTCGGAGGAAGTTCTGAGGGCTAGGGTGTTGGCTGTGGGGAATGAGGGTAGGGATGGTCCCATCTCACAGGAGTCATCTCTGGCCTACCCTTCGATGTTGAAGGTGTTTAACGTTTTTGTGGGGGTCTTGCAAGATGGGAGAAGATAGGAAAAGATGCCTCCTCCCCATTTGAAACACCCGAGTGACATGGTCTTCTACAACTCATTCGAGGCCCTTACTAGGGACAAGGTTGAGGGTGCCCTTGACTCGGGTGATGTTGGTGCTAGAAGTACTCATGTGTTGGCCCGCAACATAGCCAACAACATGAGCATTGCTAAAAAATTAAACGCCCAATAGCTGGCGATGAGAGGGATTAGGCAGAGAATTGAAGAAAACTTGGCCAAGCGATATGACTCTTTTCTTGACATCCAAACTTCCAATCTTCAAATCAATAAAGACAATAATCAGTGTAGTTTTAAGCCAATTGAGAATTTTGCGCATGAGGTTAGGGTTGATAGTTTACCTTCGATGGGGGAAGGGCCCATAGCTGGTGATGTTGATTCCTTGTTTAGGGTAGGAAGTACTAGCACACTAGACAATACCCCCCAGATAAGTGACAATTGTGATCCAAACTGCAGTAACACTTGTTATCCACCTAGGGAAACAAATAAGGATAAATAGATTTTTGGGCCTGATGGCGTGGCTCTCCCTAAACAGGATATGAATTCATCAACTGAGGACTCGAGCCCCCCTCGGGAACAAACTACCATCCTTGATCCATCCGCCAATAATGACTGGGCTGGTAATCAATCTAACCAAGGATGTGATAAACCAAATGAAATAAACAAGCTAAACACATAATTTTTTCAAGAGACTTTTAATGAGACCCACCCTACCAAAGTGTGTAAAAATGAGGAGGATGGTACTGTGGGATGGGACCATCAGATTTTAAAACCTAAACAAGGCCCAAGGAGGCCGAGAAAGAATAATATACCAGCTGGAGGAACCAAAAAAGTGGGGTTATCCAAGATTAAAAAGGAAAAAATTTAGTACTATTTTACAGTCTCCGGCTACGAAGAAGCTTGAGACTAATGAGACATTACCCAAATACTTTGAAAAACTCAAAGGTGACTAGAGTGACACTAGTATGATCTTGGATAATGAGAATTAAATGCATTTCTTGGAATGTTAGGCGATTGGAATCCCCTAACAGAAAATATATTGTTAGGAGGTTTCTTGACCTCGAGAGGATAAAATTTTTTGTGTTCCTTCAAGAAATTAAAGCTGTTGGGTTCATTCTGGATACGAACCTTAAATTTATCTGGAACTCCTCCATGGCCTACTCTACTACTCATGAGAAGGGTAGAAGTGGTGCTACCCTGCTGGTGGCTAATCACTGGATCCCTTACATTACTTGGAGTGGTTCCTTGCCTTGTAACAGGGTTGTTTGGGTAAGAATTGAAAAAGAGGGTGCATGTTTTGGGATATGCTCTGTGTATGCCCCCAATGATCATAGGGAAAGAAGTAGTCTCTGGCAATGGCTTGCTGAATTGGAGGACATCCCTTGGGTTTTTGGTGGTGATTTCAATATGGTGGAACAAAAAGAAGACAAATGGGGAGGATCCAACTTGACTTGGAAAGGTAATGAAAAGTATTTTTGGATGAGATGTAAAAGTAAATTGAGATTTTATGACCCTATGGAAGGATGCAAAAGCAGTCCAAAGGGGTCTAGTTCTCCTGGTGCAACTCCCAGAAAGGGGAAGGTAGGATTTATTGCAGGCTGGACCGGTTCTATGCTAATAAAGATGTGTTCAATTTCCTACCGAGTGACACTAGGAACAGGGTGCAGATCTACCCCTATACCCTGTCAGATCATCACCCAATCATTACCACCATCATCAATAGCATCACTCCTTCCTTGGAAACAAAAAGAGATAAAAGCTTCATTCTTAACACCCAGCTCCTGAAAGACAATGACTGCAGGGATGTGATTGCCTCTCTAAGGAAAATCAACAAATGGATGTCCCTGCCATTGAGCGATGGAATGCCAACGTAAATGGTTGGCGAGCCTTATTCCAAATTGTTGGAAAAAACGTGAGCTCTGGACCGAAGGAAGAGCGAAAAATATTTGCAAGACTTCCTTCTTGAAACTGAGATCAAGCTTCAAACTAATCCTAAAGATAGGGATCTTTGTGAGAGGTTAATTCTTGCTAAAGATAGTTTGTAGAAAATTCAGTCCCACAAGCTGGCTAGAGAAAAAGTCAGAGCTAAGCTAAATTGGCTAAAATGTGGGGATAAGGGGTCAAAAATTTTCTTTAATTTTCTTAAGGAGAAGAAAGTGAAGGAACAGGTGGGTCAAGTTTGGGATGGGGATTGGCTCTGCACCGCTTAGGAGGATGTGCTAGAGTGCTTTCATTCTTTTTTCAAAGATCTTTTCACCTCAGAATGTGGGGATGGCCAGGGTATGAGGGCTAGGGCCATCATACAGGGGCTTATTCCCAAGATGATTGGGGAGGCTGATTGTCACTGCTGGAAAGTGAGATCACCAAAATTGAAGTAGCCTCTGCAATTGCCTCCATGTGTAATGATAAGTCCCCAGGAGGGGATGGCCTCCCTATGGAATTCTATAAAGAATTCTCTGATTGGGTGTGTGATGATCTCATACAAGTCTATATGGAAGCCTTGGCAAAAGGTTCACTGGGTGAGGACATCAATGAGGGGATCATCAAGCTACTCCCCAAAGGCGGAGACAAGACTTCTATTAAAAACTGGAGGCTGATAACATTGTTGAATGTATCTTATATGATTCTGGCCAAGATAGTTGCTTCTAGGCTGGTCAATATCTTACCAAAGTTTATAAGCGGTACTTAAACAGGTTTTATAAAAGGAAGATATATCCTCAAAAATCTCATAACAAGTTGGGAAGCCCTGGAGTGGGCCAAATGCACTAATCAGAACACTGCAATGCTCATTTTAGACTTTGAGAAGGCGTATGATAGGGTGGAGTGGGTCTTCTGAAAACTATCCTCCAGGCATTTGGATTCCCCACCAAGTTCTGTAATATGGTTGATACTCTCCTGAAAGATGCTTCAGCCCAAGTTGAGGTAAATGGTATGCTCTCTGATAAAATACCTCTTGGGCGTTCCATCAAACAAGGTTGTCCGCTTGCTCCTGCCATGTTTTTCATTATATTTTGATGCTCTTCATTATCTACTTAGGGACAATACCTTCTCTCCCAAAATTAAGGGTATATGCCTCCTTGATCATAATGATCTAATCGATGCTCAATTCGCTGATGATACTTCCATATTCATGGAACTTGAACTGAACAATGTGGAATCCTTAATGAATATACTCGAGCTTTTCTGTCTTGCCTCGGGAGCCAAGCTTTCTAGAGCCAAGTCCACCTTTCTTGGGTGGAAAGAGGAGCCACCTAACTGGCTACACAAGTTTGGTTTTCAATGGGGAGGTCCCCATAAGATTGTGAGGTACCTGGGAATTCCTTTTGCCATTAGCCTGGACCTTAAGGGTATGTGGACTTGGGTCAGCTCTAAAATTGAAAAAAAAATTTGTGGATGGAATAGGCACTACCTCTCACTGGCAGGTAGAAGGAAAGTTTTTCAAAAGGTGCTTGCTTCATACAACATTTATTATGCGTCTGTCTAGTTTTTTAATAGTTACCAAGTGAATGACATTCAAAAAAAATAAGAAGTTTCCTCTGGTTGGATGGTAAGGGTTCTAAAAAGAGGCACTCTGTCAAGTGGGAGTGGTGTTGCTTAAGTAAAATGCAAGGGGGTTTTAGCCTGAAGGACCTTAGGTTGCAAGGGGTGGCTCTTGGTTCTAAGTGGATTCTAAGGGCGCTGGAAGGCAATGAGCCTTGGAAAGTCTTGGTAAGAAGGAATATTGAACAGGCAGTGCCGAAGTAGGCCAAATCGTGGAAGTATCTGCCCCTAAATGACATTCTCCTCGGTGAACATTCAATGGTCCCTGCAGGGTCTACTGTCTTCAAAAGCTTGTGGAAGGCATGGGAATTTTCCAAACACACTGTTTTTCTTAAGAATACTAGCATAACTCTTAATACGAACAATAAATGCAATCCTCATAGTTCTATATGGTGGAACCTTGATCATAAAGGAAAAAAACTTGCCCTCCTCCAGGGTTTCTCTACTAAAACGTGGCATAACAAAGGAATTAAAACCTTTGCTGATATCCTCTCAAATGGGGAACTGATAAGCTAGGACAGTATTAGAGAGCAGTTTGATCTTCGTGATTCCCATTTTAGAACCTACTCTACTTTGGTGGAAACATGTAGGAATGCATGCTTTCCCAAGTCTATTGATCAAGACTATAATGTTGCTAGTAATGTCTCCTAGAAAGATGGTTCTGCTATTAACTGTATCAAAGCTAAATTGATCTATGTTGAATTGACAAGAACTGATTCTGTTCTAGAACATGTTAATAAATGTTGGGATATTTCTTTGAACCATAAAGAGTGGCAGAATACTCTTTTTCTCATCTAGCATGAATCAATGGAGCCCAAACAGGCTTGCTTCAGATGGTTGGTCATTTTACATAGATTACCTTTTAAAACTAACTATATGGATTAGGATATTTGCAGCCTTTGTAGGATGCCTAAATCTATTAATCATATTCTTTTTGAGTGTTTATACGTAACTGAAATTTGGAATCTCTTTTGTCATGGCTTGAATATTTGGAATAAAGATGGTAAAATTAGTTGGCATGATATTTTGTTTTGTAATTCAAAATTAATTTTGATTGCAAGTTGTTCTGGAATTTACTCACTAACAAGATTTTATGGCACATTTGGAAGGCAAGGAACAATGACAAGTTTATGGGAGTAAAGAGGGCGCTTATTGAGTCTGAAAGAAGACTCACGTATGCTTTTGTTTCTTCACAGGTCTCATTTCATGCAAAGAAGTCCTTGGAGAAATTAAGGGGTTTGCATAGTGAAGGATTTTCATTCAGCACAAAGGAACCTGAAGTTTTTAAAAGAGCCTTTGAGGAACTTCAGAAGGAGATGAATAAGGCAGTTAGAGTTTCTAGACAAAGCGGACCCCAACAGTTTGGTATCTAAATGGAAGGAGTAATGGAGTAGAATATTGAAGCTGAATTATCATTCCTATTGGCCACGTAGTGGTGCAGTCTATAATTTTCTGACAAGATCTTCCAATGTCTGTGGAATTTTCTAAACAGTCTTTCCTTTGTGTTCTCTTGTATTCGTATCTTCTGATCAGTCTTTCCTGTAGAAGATAAGAAGAATTTAAAGATTGAGTTTCAAATATAGTAGATCTTGCTTCAAGTTAACCAACTGCTTAGCAAAAGAAAGACTTTCAGAGTCTACATTCTTATTTCCAAGACTGACTCGTTGTTAAGTTCATCATTATTTCAGGTTATTTTGTGATACCTAGTGGCTTTTGTTCTTCTCACACTGTTGTAATTTTTATTGATGGTAGCCATCATGATGTTGTTATTGTTTCTAGGCTATTGTAGCTGTTTTGTTTTCCATCTATTTGGCTGCTACTATTCTTCGTTAAGTTTTGTAAATGTTGTAGCAGTTTGGTCCCTATGTGTCATGCTTTAGTTGTATCTTTTTTAACTTTTCTCACTGTTGTAGCTGATTTTGCTACAACTATTATGAGTCTGCAAGTTCCTTAATACTACGCTCATTTCACTCATTGTAATATACCTTATTATCAATACAAAAAATCATTTACTTTATTCACTTTACAAATACAATTAAACTATTCACTTAATAAATTTAATAGATCAATTTATTTACTCAACAACTAAATTTATTTAATCAAATTATTTATTTAATAAATAAATTTAATTATAAAGATTAAATTACTTTACCAAATAAATTACATTTAGTTAATTAAATTAAATTAAAAGCTTTTTAACAACTTTACTCCAAGCTAAATAAATAACATTTAAAACATACAATCACTAATTTTCACATATACTTCCCACCAATAATAAATTATCAAAACATCAAGAACGACATGACTTAGCAACCACAAGACACAAATTGATGACACACTATGACAGGGTTGTGGTTTGACAACGGAAACCCCGTTACTATCTCCCAATCAACAATACTGTTGGGATATAAACACGCTCAAACCTGTGAAACTAGGTGGAGGCGATGTCTTGTATGCAATCCTGTAATCAAAACGAATGTCATACATGGATAAACATAACAATCACACCGTGAAGAGAAATCATAGAATCACAGAGCACTCACATGCAAGTGATGTAATCCCGTCCCCTTCACCAATATAGTCATATCAAGACTTACGAAATTAAAGCATCATTAATCAATAGATAAACATATATCAATATTAACAACTATGATAATCAAAAGCATAACATAAAACATAACATCCATATAGTGCATCATCTCATCACAGTATAACATCCACATTGCTCTACAGCCAGTGATCATAAGATAATAACAAATATCAAGGTCTATCATAGTAAAGGTATTGTCTAACACATATACAAATCTAAACCCATAATAGTAACGACTGGATGGGCACTACATAAATTTAGCCTGTTAATGGCCATTTTGAGAATTTTGGGTGTACGGGGTTTGTCTGTTTACGATTGGGGCCGAACCCTCATGGCTTTTTGGGTTGGTTGACGACTTTGGTGGCTAGGTGGTTAGTTTTGGTAGGATGGGTTTCTTGTTTTCGTTGGTTTTGGTAGGCTGGGCATCTTGTTTTGGCTAGTCTCTAGGGTGGTTTTTTGGTGTAGGTGGTTGGATCAGGATTTGTTGGTGTTTGATGGTGTAGCACCCCTCCATTTTGGCTCTTTTGATTGGATAGTGTGTTTTTGTTATGCTTTGTTCTGCTATTACTTTGACTATGGTACTTTGTTACTTTTGATTGCTAACTGTTAAGCGATGTGAACATTATATTTTGATGAGATGGTATTTTATTCAGATGTTATCGTTATGGCATGCTTTGGATTAGTTTAGCAGATATTTAATTAATGATGCTTTATGCTTTTGAGTATATTTTGATGTTAGACTCGTTAGTTAGAAAGTTCGTATTGGTGAAGGGGACGGGATTGTATCACTCGCTTGCGAGCACCCTACAATTCTGAGATTTTCTCTTCACGGTGTGTTTTATTATATCATATATATGCATGTTTGATATACTCTTTGTTCGCAGGTTAACAGGTATAGAACATCGACTCCACCTGATTTCATAGGTTTGAGTGTGTCCATTGACCAACGGTAATCAATTGGGAGATAGTAGCTAGGTTTTCCGTGCAAAGTCATCACCCTAGTCATAGTGTGTCGTCAGGTTGTAGTTGGGTTTAGTTGTTTTAATGTTGTCCATTTCACCTTGATTTTTATTAAAATTTCAAATTATAAAGGTTATTAAATGGCTTGTGTAGTTAAAATGATGATTAAATATATATGGTTGCAATGTTGAAATGTTAGTTATTTTATTGATTAATTTAATTTAATTAATAAAATAATATAATCTTGGATTAGATTTAGTTTATTGATTAATTAAGTTAATGGTGATAAATGGAATTAAGTTAGTTGTTTTGGCATTATTGGATATTTTAATTTAAAAAAATAAAAATGAAAATCATGTTTTAAATTGCACTTTTTGAAAATATTGTGTAAAAGAATTTTCTTTTTAAAAAAAGTTAAATACATTTTTTGTTGAAAAGAGATTTTTTTAAAAATATATGAAAAATCCATTTTGAAAGCAATTTTGTTTTAAATTTTAAAAATGAAAATATCTCCAAATTTGCAATAAATTTGGTGGATGGGATATTTTTAGGGGTTTGACTAAATTTGGGGAAACTCTATGAGAGCATTTTTTTGGGCATTTCATTTGAAGGGGGGAATTTTCAATTTGTGGAGACAAAAAGAAAGGATTGGAAAAAGAAGAGAAGAGGAAAGGATTTGTTGTGGGTTTTGTTTTGGATTTGAAGAAGAAGATTGGATTTATTGGATGAGCTAGAAACAAAATAAGGTTTGAAAACACCATTGGCAATCTTTCAAGCTTTGGAGAAAAAACCAAGTTTCTTTCTATGATTTTTGTTTTCATTTTGAAAGAGTTTTCAAATTTTTATATGTTGTTGGAAAATATTTAATTATGTTGGATTTGCCAGGAAAACCCATGTCAAATCTTGTTTCAAAACTTGCAAAAACTTTGTTGAAATCATGGAAAAAGAAAATAAAGAAAGAATCAAACCATAGAAAATAGAAAGATGAACAAAAATAATTTTTGTTATGAATTAGAAATTTAGAATTTGTGCTTGCAAATTATTTTGCTATGTATTTTGTTTTGGAGGAAAATTTTGCACAACTTCACTGTTAAACAATGAATTTTTTTTATATATATGTCATATATATAGATATATATATTATGTTGGGAATTTATTTTTTTCCCAGAAGTTTTATTGCTAGTAAATAAACCTTGTTTTTCAAGAGAACCCCTATTTTTTTATCTGTGTTATGTTTGTTTAAAAAATATATATAAATAGAATAAAAAAAAAATTGTGGAGGGGTTGGGCCTTGCCCCACAGTCGCCCCCATGGGAGGCGCTGCCCACACAGCGCACCTCCAAAGGGGGAGGCTGCGTGGGCAGCCATGCCTCTCCCTTTGGGAGGGGCCCGCGGCCCTACGTGGTTGCTTTTATTTGTTTTTAAATTTTATTTTATTTTTTTATTATATATATAATATGTAATATATATATTATATGTATATATATTATAATATGATTTAAATAAAATTTTGTTTTATAATTATTTATATATATATGCATATATTGTGTATATATATAATGTATATATATATTATGCATTATTAAATAATTGGGTTGGAAATTTAATAGTTGATTTTAAATATTTATATTTAAATAATAATTATATATTAAATATATATGTATGTGTATTGTATATACACTAAGTATATACTTTTATCCATATATTTAATATATATTTATATTTAAATATAAATTATTTTAAGGTGATTATTTCATTATCATAGTTGAAATAATAAAAAAAATGATTTTTTTAATCAAATGATTTTATTTAACAACTTGATTTTGATTATTTTGTATGATTGAGAAACACAGAGTTAAATCATTAATTTTAAATTTATTAATGTTGCGAATTAAATTTTATTTATTTTTGAGTAATGGCAAGTAACATTGATTGAGTTGATTGGATTTAGGAAATCCTAATATTAGTTATTTAATTGCCTAAAGTGCTTTTTAGTGATGTTCTTGTTCATTCTTGGTGTTGGGAAATTGTGTCAATTGTTATGTAAGTCTTCTAGATTGGGTTTCCTTTGAGTTTGGGGGTTGTCGTAATGTGTTAGTCAACCTTTGTTTTGCCTTGGGTAGTGTGTCTTGTGGGATCTAGTTATTAACCCGATTATCATGAATGAGAAGTGTGGGTTTTATGTTGTGGATAGGGAGTCATTCTCCTTAGGTTGCACTTGTGTACCCATGGGTGTGGAGTTATTCCACATGTTGTCTTAAAGGAGTGGGTTGCAATGAGGGCTGACACACAAAGTGGTGTCAGGGAAACTTGTTATAAGTTAGTTAATTCAGTGATAATGTAATAAAATTATTAGAGGCTTAGGTTGCATCAAACACTTAACAAGATTAATTTTTCCTCGCTCATGGACACAAGGGCTTGTATAGACTTGGGATGAGACGAGAAGGCCTGGAATGGCAAGATCGTTATCTCGTCTCTACGAGAGATAACTGATTTCGCATTGGTTTGCATGAGGGGTCAGAAGTCTTTAGAGGTTACCAGAACATCCCAAGATGGGGGTTGGGACCTAGGAGGACTCACTAGGATATCCCATGTGACATTGTGATGACACTTCTCCTAAGTCAACAGTATGTTTGTATCAGTGATACAATTGATTATTTAACTCTAGAAGCATTGTAACCATTGTGTTATGTGATGTTGTACTTGTAATTAATTTCAGTTCAGTCTTGTGTAGCTTGTGTCTAGAGGTAGTTGGTCTTGTCTAGGGATCCTTGTTACTATCTCCTAGCATGAGGGGTGAGCCTTTGGGTATCACATGGTTGGGTAGAACGTGCACCTTAATCCGTTGGGTCATCTTCTTGTTCATTTGGACGAGATTTCCAGTTGGAGAGCTCGTGGAATCTAGTTTCTTTCATGCTTTATTCTTTTCAGTGATTATTGTATTTTATTACCCCTTTTTGTATCGAGGTGGAAGATGTAATTTGTAACCTTGTTTATTGGATTTACCTAATTCGGGGAATGAGAGTTGTAATAGTATTGTAAATTATATTATTGGAAACATGTGATATCTCTTATGCTTTGATGTGATTTTATCATGTATGGAATGTATGTTCATTTAATTTGTTAAGTAATTAAATGTTATGGTTTCAATTCATGTTTCTTGTTTGGGTTTAAGTAAACTCAGTCTCGTAACCTTAGGGGTTGTTGGCATTAGGTAGTGAACTTTCTTGTTATTTGTTCTTAAACAAAAAAAAAATTATTGTGTTTGAGTAGTTAGTTGTAACTTCCCCTAGGGTTGTGTGGCGGGGCGTTACAGATGGAAAAATCATTACCTGCATTTGCAGACGGTTGTAATCTTCCTTATTTAATATATAAATCAAAACTTGCATATACATATATACATATATATATATATATTAATTTAATTTAAATATTGAGATGTTGATGTATTTAATATAATTTGATATTATAAGTTTTGATAAAAAAAAGTTAAAAAGAAAATCTATTTTTTTTAATTTAAAAGATAATAAATAAATAAAGAATGTATTTAAGAATGTCATAATTAAATAACTCATTGCAATGGTACTAATAATGTAAATTGAATAAATATAATCATTTAATATTGATATCTTTTTAGATGGATGTATTTGAGATAACTATATTATGTTAGTCTTTTTGATATTTCAAATATTTTTATTTTGATCTCTTTAAATTGTTTTTATTTGAAATAATTTTAATGTATTTAGAAAAAATAACTAACATAAATTTTCTTACTATAAATTCTTTGAATTAAGATATCAAAATTTTAATATTTAAATTAATTTAACATAAACGATGAGGATAGTTTGCATGGGAAAATCGAGGAAAACTACAACGCAAGAAATAAGGACATTTTGCATAGGAGTTTAAGGGTGAGAAAACTGAGGAACTGCAGGAGGCATCCATGTGGGTGCATTTTTGGGGATAGACAGCCCTTCCGAATTAGGTTGCCTTTTTCTTACATTACATTGTTGTAATAGTCATGTGAAACATAAGAGCAAAAATGGGGAATAAATCACAAGAAATTATAATTTATGAGTCCAATATTTCTTGATTTTTTCAATTGACAAAATTGTGAGTTTTTATTAAAATCGGATGAAACAATTTCAATTTTTGTGTAATAAATTTGTACATTTTCAAATTTTAGCAATATATATTTTCTTCAAAATATTTCATTTTATTCATTTTTTTTTAATTAGATGTGTTTTTTAAAATGAATTAATCTAAGACTACCTATTCACTGTTGGGGTGCTCTAGCATTGGGCTATTGGCCCACTTGGTGACTAATTCATCTATGGTTCATGTGTGGCTCACCACTTGGTGACTAGTTCATCTATGTTTCATGTGTGACCCATTTTCCAATACCTCCCCTTGAACCACATCGAGGGTGCTTGGAGCTCCTAGCCTAGCCTAGCTTTGATACCATATTAAAGTTTATCACAGACTAGTTAGGAGTCAAATCTAGGACCACCCATTTGTTGTTTATGCTATTTGATCATAAAACTTGATTGACAAAATAAAAGATCTATAACAGAGCAAGTATTGTTGATTATGCTATTTGATCATAAAACTTGATTGACAAAATAATTGAAGGATTCTTGGATGATTTAAAATCTAATTATAATATACTTTGGATCTTGCGATCTTGGCCAAAAAATTGCCAACTTATGATACATGAACAACCCACTCATCAACCTCCTACAAGGGGAATAATTATCTTACCCCAAGAAAAATTCAATATCTTTAAAGAAACTTTAAGGAAGCTAATGTAGAATGAAAGGAAACAATCACATGGTCTAAAAAGTCATGAGCTAAAAAATAAATTCAAGTAGCACTTGAGGACTAAAAAAGGACAAATAATAATAAGAAAACAAGTTAGTTCCTAATAAATGCTTGGTTTGATGATGAGTGTAAACTTGCAAGGAAAGCTAGCAAGCAACTAGGTAAAGAAAAGGAAAATGCAAGGTTATACAAGCAGATTGTGAAAGTAAAAAAATGGTGTTTATGAATACTAGGAGGGAAGAGTTGATATAGCTAGGGATCTATAACCCAAAGTTTTTTGAAGGGAATTTCAACAAGGAAAACTTTAAGAAACCCCCCCTTGGCGAAGGTGTAAGATCCTAGCAAATCTTGTATACTTCTCGATAAAAACATTCATTATAGTGGGAATATTTTTTGTTTTTCGTGAACAAAAATAATGTCCATTGGTGAATCTTTTCTAATTGCTAGAAGTCTATGGAAAATCTTGGTGAAATGCAATTTTTTTAAAACCACTAAAAATTTTCTATTGGCAATTAAAATCTATTTTCAAACCGATAAAATATTTCGATTAGCAAATTATACCTGTTTTCAAACCAGAAAAAATAATTTTGTTGGCGATTAAAACTTTTTTCAGACTAAAAAATAAAATTCATTGGAAAATTAAACCTATTTTCAAATGATTAAGAAAAAAACATTGGCGAATTAAACATAATATCAAACTAATAAAAAAATGCAGTGGCAAAGTGTTAGTGCAAATTCACCAGTGGCATCTTTGTAGTCTATGGGTCGGAGGTTTTGAAAACTTCAAAACTTCAAACTTTGGTTCTAAGGTTTCAAGTTTCAGTGACCACACGACATTATGGACCATGACTATTCAATGAATTTTCGATGGACAGCTATAGTTGCATTTTAGAAGTATATCTCTCAAGCACTAGATTTGCGAATTGAAACCTCCAGAATTACACTAGAATCGTTAGATTTTCAAAAATCAATGGTTGAGATTTTATTAATTATTTAGGTATGTCAATCATCTTGTTTACAGTTTAATATTTCCTAAGTCAAACCAAAATATTTTATGAAAAAGCCTTAGATCTTAACTCTTTAATCTTGAGGGTTGAGTCTTGTCAACCTAGCGATGTCCCCATTTTAAATTATGCACCTGCATAAAGTTTGTTTTGAAAGAGGGATTGTTCAATGAATTTTCGATGGACAGCTATAGATGTATTCTGGAAGTAAATCCTTGAAGTACTAGACTTGTGAACTAAAACCTTCAAAATAACAGTAGAATCATTAGATTTTCATAAATCAATGGTTGAAATTTTATTAATGATTGGTTTCAAAAATCAACATATAGTTTCGATCATAAGTGAGCAAAATTTATTGTGACTTATTATCTAGGACATTGATAATAATTAAGGTAAAATGAAACATTTAATTCTCTCTTTTCAATGCATCGAAGTACTCTACCTTTCATTTATTCTATTGAATTTCTCAATTTGGTTGTGGTACTGGGCGACAGTGTGTATTAATACCATCAAAGTGATTGATTGGATAGCTTTATATTGAAAACTACATGAAGTACTGTAGAATCATTGATGATGATGTCAATAATTCAGTGATTTTGACAATCAATATCTTGTGTGGCACTGCCGATTTTGACAATTGACACCTTGTTAGCTTAACCTATAGTTTGCAACTTTGCATGTAGCCAGCTTGAGGTACCGATTAAGTTGGATTTTTGGTTTGTGAAAATTGTAATTATTACTAAGTAGTCACTAGTAATTATACACAACCTCAAAGCTCACACGTGACATGTGTGAGGTGTACAAGGTTATAGGTACCAGGCTGGTAGTGGCACTTTTGGCAACACTTTTGGCCCATAAATAAGGATAGTGAGCACAACTAAAATCATTTGTTGAATTGTCATAAGGGTTTTCATTTTTTAGGGTTAATAACTTAATAAGGATTCAAGAAGAAGATGATGCAGTATTATTGGGGATGCTCTAAATTCTCCTACCTCTAGTTATGTATTTATAGAGTAAAAGACTAATTTCCTTCAAGTTCAGAATGGGTGGAATTGGAAAGAAGTTGATTTGGTTCACCTAACTTCTCAAATAGGTTTTGAACCAGGATGAGAAGCTCTAACGGACATAAGTTCTATTACAATGCATGGAGGTTGCAAGTAGGAGATGGGAGCAATTTTACTACCCCTCATCGTCTGCATGGTTTCCCAAGTAATTCCCATGCATTTAATTTCAGTGCTCATCTTTTGCATGGGAGTAGTTTTACTAGCTCTCATCTTATGCATTAGTATGGTTTTGAAAGGGGATAAGTACATCTTGTATCTTCATGAATCCCATTTCCCAAGTTTGATTGGGCCCCCTTTCTCCATTGCATTTATTTTCAGAGCATATGGCTGACTTGACAAGTCCCATGTGTTTATTTTTAGAGCTCATGGTTGACCCAACAAGTTCCATTTATTTTCAAAGATACATGTATCACATTTACGTTTTCAACTTTTCACCAGTGATCTAGTAGAATCTTGGCGATTGCACTTACATTTGTATTTGTACTATGTAATAATGTGACAGTGTAATTTAGTTGTAATAAAATAAATGGTTGTGCTATTAATGTGATATTGTAATTCATTTTTATTAGGTCCTTTGCAAGTTAAGTGTTATTAATGGTTGTGCAATGTGCTATTAATGTGACATTGTAATTCATTTTATTAAGGCCTTTGAAATGTTAAGTTTTTGGCTCCTTGGCCTTGACGTCAATCCTAGCGCATTAAACTTTAAAGAAAATTTAAAACACATGTTTTAAAGCAAATTCAAAACACATGTTTTAAAGCAAATTTAAAACATATGTTTTATGTTTATTATTTATATCATAAATTACTCAACCATTCAATGAACATTTGATGTATGGTTGTAGTTGCATTCCAAAATGAAATGCACAAAGCGCTATGCTTGCGAACTTAAACCTCTGAAATCACCCTATAACCATTAAATTAACAAAGATCAACTTTTTAAAATTTGTTGTCAATGCAAGATTAAATCATTATTTTGAATGGCTTGTTTTAAATGTTGTCAACCATGTACATTGTACTACCTAATTGTGTACTATGTATTCTGTAAGTAATGAGTAGACGTTTCAGTGTTATTCAGTTTCCTCATTGCAGTGCACCACCTTGTTCTGGGTTCCATAGTTCCACTTCCAACAAAGCCATTTCAGTAATCTAGTTTCAAGCTTCAACATAGTTTCAACTTCAAGAATTGAAATTCAAAATCTAGGTAAGTTAAAGAATTCTTGTGGCTATGTTTCATCACTTGATGTTTCTTAAAATATTATTTTGTCAAATGTTGAAGTTTAGGTTTAGGGTTATGAGGCTTAAGAATTAAGAAAAATTAATGACTAATAGGGAATTCACAAATTTCATATTGTTGATTGTATCAGCATGTCTACCACCAATACCACTAGAGCAATGTTGGATAAAAAAATACATTATGCAAAATTGCTTAAAACCCCAGGTTTCACTAATGAATACCATGATATTTATGATCATGAAACCTATGGTAGGAATACCTCAGAACTTATATTTTCATTTGAGAATAAGGCTGCAAATAAAATGCAATTGCAAGTTAATGGTTTCAATGCACCGTGGGTAACTCGATTAGGGCACATGATGTTTTCCACTGTCCAAAATTTATCATGGTTTGTGTCCTAAATTATGATGATAACAAAAGAGAAATTGTTAATAAAGATAGCAAAGAAGAATTGTTATCCATTAATGCAGAAGAACTTGGAAAAGTGTTGGGCTTGGGGTTTACAACCGAAGAATTTGGAAATGACCACATTGACCTAGAAAAGCTTGCTAGTGATTATGAAGCAGTGGATGAAATGGAGAAAAATTATTTCTTAAATAGAATAGTTCATAATATAAACAAATTGAAAGGTGATCATAAGCCTCCTTATGATTTGGATATTTTTAAACCATGGGTTCAGGATACTATTTCCATGCTATCATTTTGCCTCGATCTGGATAGCAATTTGGAAGTGGGTGCATGCCTCCTTGAAATGGTGTATAATGTCCATTATGGTGATCCACATGCCAAATATAATTTTATTGAGCACATTTTAGAATTGATGCATATTCAATTTTTAAAGATTAAAGGAGATTCCACCAAGACATTTAGGTTCACAACCTAATTGTGCTATCTTTTTCTATTCAAATTCAGAGGAATGTCTTAGACCAACAAGCTTTAGATTCAGCCCTATGGTAATAGTAATCCCAAGCAAAGGAAAATGGCTCCAGTATATGAATGGACCACTGTTATAAGGTTGCATGATTCTTGAAGGAACTACAGTCATTTTGTAGACTATTTTTTGGCTCCATTGCATCAAGCAAATACAAATACTCCAATGCCTAGATTTCCTATGTCATGTAGAAACTACATTCAACTAGGAAAAGAAATACAATGGCTGATTGGTACTTAATGGAAGAATATATTGTGCTAAGATTTTATGGATCAGAAGTACAACCATAAAAACTTCCAATACATGTGACAGAAAGGGTTTTTTCTTTGGAATATGTAAGGAAGATGCAACGTACTAATGAAAGACACTTTTTTTAGTTAGGGAAAGAAGACTTTATTTCCTTCCTTACTTTTTTCATGTGGAGGAATCAGATTCGAGAGAAAAGCATTTAGTGTGGCACATGATCTTTTGAATTTTTTTTTATTTTGATGCTATCTATCATTAGCAATATGATCCATGTGACACCATTAAATCAATGATTGTTCTCAATACGAATGTTGGAAGTAGAATTCAACATCAAAGTAAACCCTTGCTTGAAAACTTGAGAAGCAAGGATTCTTGGGATGAGGTCAAAGTAGCAATGGAGAAAAGTGTTGCTCAAAATGGTATTTATTTTGAACAATTGTTACCATAATTTGTGGCATTGCATCGAAAGACAATTAGGACGCGCAACAATTTTTATGAAAAAATTCATAAACCATCTATTAGAGTAAAATGCCAGATTCTCTAGAGAAGGAAGTTACACAAAAAAATTGGTCACGATAAAAAATTACTACCTTTTGGTCTATGAGGAAGGACCTAGGTGATCAAAGAGCTCTTGCAGAGTATGGAGATAATGAAGAAGATCTTGAGTTTAGCAAATTATGGAATATAGAGCATCTGAATGAACAAGAAGATGAATAAAGTGATGATGATAGGCAAGAAGAAAGCCATGTCAATTTCAAACTTGGTTTAAGTGAGGCCACAAAAGAAGCATTTACTACAAGAGCAACCCCAACTAAAAAAATGGGTTATGAAGGTGGTCCTTTGGGGTCCCAAAGACAAGGCCCTTGGATGGCAATAGATGTAGAGAATAGAAAACTAGTTGATAAATCTGGCCTTGGGTTTGGAGGTGAAAAAGTAGACCTAGGGTATACAGGTCAATTTGTTAGAGCTTCAAGTTCAAATCATCATCCTCATGGTCAGAGACAATCACAACTAGGACATGCCCATGGTGGAGGGCTTAGTGCAACTGGCACTGCCTCTGGTGGCGATGGTATGGGTAGTAGTACTAGTAGTGGTCAACATGTGCTAAAACAACAAATTACACACAAGAGGACAACACAATATACCACAGAAACACCAGGCGATCAAGGCATACAAAATAGGCAAAGGATTTTGATAGGTCCAACTCCAAGTCACACTACCAGTGGATCCACCACAAAGGAGTTATTTCCTGGCACTCCCCCAATGTTAGTTAGTCTAGCTGCAACATCATTAGCAACTACAAGTACTCCTATTCCTTCACCATTCAAGCATTCCATTGTCCCTACATCCCCAAGTTTTGATTACATTGAAGAATTTAAAAAGAAATAAAAATTGAATAAAAAAGAAAAGAAGCAACTGATGGAGAGTGTGTCTGCTCTAACTTTAGAGCCTACAACAACCAAGGTATTACCCACATTTGACACAAATAAAGAAATCATGGAGTACACATTTCTTTTTCCCAAAGTTCAAAATAAACCAGCAAATCAAATGGCTCCATCTGAATTCTAGGTGAACAATTTTCAATTGGATTTTTTTGGACTTAGAAATACTGAAAAAAATTAATGTATCAAAGAAGAACAATGAATTGGTGTACACATCATTGTTGAAGCAAGATAGAGAGAAAAAAAGGTTGTAGACTCAAATTGACAAGTTACAGGAAGACCTAGAAAATGAGAAAGCAAAGAGGAAAGCAACAGATTACAAGAGCAATGAATTAGAAAAAAGAATTAAAAAATATTCCTCTACATTAACAAGCAAAGAGGATAAGCAGAATGAGACTGTAGTGAATGAATTGAAGCAAAGGCTAGATGAGAGCAACAAGAAATACGATGAGGAAAAATCCACTTCAGAAAAATTAAGACTAAGCATTGCAAATGGAAATGCATAGTGGGAACAAAAATTGGAGAAGGAGAGAAAAATAAATGAAATATTGGAGGAAGAGCTGCTAGAAGCAAAAAATAAAATTAAGTCTTGTCAAAATAAGTTAACTTCATTTTGTAGAGAAACAATGAGGCATATGAAACAAAAGATATGGGATGAAATAATGCAGTGGATTGATCATTTGTGTGACATCTTTCAATTGATTGATGCTATCAAACAACATTATAAGTAGCTCAACAAATATTTAATGGAGAACAAAAATGTGTTGGCATTAGAGAAATCAGCAAATCAAATTCAACAAACAGTCTACAAAGCCAGTGACAATGTTTTGAAATGAAAAGGGATTACTAATCAGCTTGCTACATCAATGATGTTGTCATTTGTCATTGAAAAGTGTTTGAGAATGCTTGAAACAGAGAAATATTTGCATTTGGTTGTAGACAAGATGAAGAAGGTGGATGAAAAGTTAAGGAACTTCATAGAGCTTGGTTTACCAAAGGATTTTGACACAAATGAGTGATTTGTTTGATGAAATTATTTCAGAAAGAAGGTGGAGGATGTAAGGAAGATTGATTTGGACCAGTTTCCTTATAACCCAGATGTGGTGACTTATTTGGATTCCATCAAGCCATTGCTAACCCTGAATGCAAAATTGACTAAAGAATCCAAGACAGATTCCAATTTGAATAATGGATTGTTAAAAAATCTTCAAGTCAAACATCATCAGTTAGAACAAAAGATAATTCCAACATCCAAAGAGTGGAAGTTGGTAGAAAAGGTGATGTAGTGATTTAATTTTTGATAATATGAGTTTCCAAGTTCCAACTTAGCTCTGTGCAAAGTTGTCTTTGGGAAAGATTTTGCATTGCCAATGCCTCTATGTATTCCTTCATGTGATAATCAATTTAAAATCTCAAATTCAGACTTCAATAATGTGTTGATGTTCAATTATCTATATTATTTATTATATCATTTGAAGAAAAATTATGGTAGTGGTTTCAACTTCTAGATACACTTGTTATTATGTTCATTGTTGTTAATATGTTATTAAGCATTGAGTTGAGTGATAAATCGTTGAGTACATGTTCAAGTTTTACTTTTAACACAATTAAAATATGAACTATAAGATGCACTAATTTTAATTCCAAGCATCCATAATCTTAGTGAAATTGCATTACAATTCACACATCAATACTCAATCTCCATGACTACTTAGCATATCCACTAAACATTTATATGAATTGATGTCTTGGATTATCTATTATTGTAATTGGAATGATGGATTTTTTGATAGTTTCATAGCTATGGTTATTATCACTCAAAGTTGCGGTTTTGGTGCTTTTCCTAACCTTAGTCGCTAGCCCTTAGAGTTTTATAACCTTGTTGCAAAGATCTAAATTTGCATAACTCCTCAAATCCTCAACATGGTTGATGGTTCACTTTTTTGAGTTGCAAGTCTTTCTTGGTCATCTTTCTAGTCGATGGGTTAGAGGTTTGGAAAACTTCAAAACTTTAGACTTTGGTTCTAAGGTTCCAAGTTTCATCAACCACACGACATTATGGACTTATCTTTCCTTAACTTTTCAAAGGCATCATCATCTGACACCTCATTGAATACTATGTACAAACTAATGTAAAATATAAAATACAATATAAAATATAAAATATCATAATTTCATGGAATACAACATAAAGTATCATCAACTATAGTTTGAATTTGGAATATGATTCATGAAGTGAAATATAAAATAAAATATCATGAAGTGCAATGATTCACAATTTCATTGAATACAATATAAAATATCATCAACTACAGTATGGAACAATGGAATATGATCCTGGGATCCATGAAGTGCAATATAAATACCTAAAACCTGCTAATTCTCTTAAATCTCTTCCATTTCCCAAACAGATTGGGGGTCCTCAAACTGACATTCATCATCAGATAAAGTAAAAGAGTCATCTTGAATTTGATTCCAAGTCTGCTCTTCATTTTCTTCGGCCTATGCCTCAAATTCAACATTCATTGTGTCATTTTTGTCAATGTCATCTTTCCGAGTCCATTTCCACTGCCAGTGCCACTAGTACCAGCCTTTGAAATTGGAGTGTTGCACAACCCAACCCCTTTTCTTTCACATGTGGACCTCCAAATTATGAGTGCCCTTTCAAAAGGAATTTTTTTGATATTATACGTAGTTCCTTTCATCCTCAAGCAATTTTCCAAATTCTTGTCTAGTTTTTTTCTTAACTTTGATTTCAAAAACCCCAATTTACTAAAAAATCTCTCATCCTTCACCGACCCCAATAGCATTGTTTGACATAAATCAGCAAGTTTGAAATATTCTGATATTGAACCATGCAATATTTCACTTTGACCTAAGCTTGTCCAAACCCTTTTTATTGATCCTGGTTCAAAGGCCTTGTCCTTTCTCATGGATTTATATTGGTCCCTCATAGCTGTTGCAAAACTCCCACATTATTTTCTAAGCTTAGCTTCATCTAAAATTCCTTCTATTTTATGCTCATTGTATGTTATAGTTTTCAAAAATTGTTTGATCAAGATTTTTACCTAAGCATGAAAAGATGTGGGGTTATCTCGGTTTTCCCAAAATTGAGGATCCACAATACTCATGGCTTCAATTATTTCATGTCGAGGGAATCTTTCACAAATATCTAAGGAAAGAGATTTTGCAATTTCCTTCAAATTATCACCAATAGATTTAACAATGCCTTGAAAATCTTCCTAGTTAACAACTACTTCTCTACTAGAGCGCCTGACTATCTTACATTGGTACATTTGTATCTCATATCCACATACACAGATGCATAAGTGCTTGCTTGCATTAAACTGTAAATAATTATTAGGATCATTCAAATCAGTAATTTTCCACCACATCAAATAATTTGGGCCATCTTGTGTTAGATCTAGATATAGATGATTGAGGGCCAAGCATGTAAGTTTATGTAGATTGGCATATTCATTAATACACATAGTTTTGTCTTGGGCTTTCTTCACAAGCTCGTTCATCACATCCAGCATGGGGAGAATACTAGTTAAAGTCAAGAGTGTCTCTATATCACTTAACCTATGTAAGAGGTCGGGAGCTTTGTCTACTATGTTGTGATGCTTGTACATCACTCCAATCAAAGATTGATATTTTGAAAGAACTTGTTGCACTGGTCCATGTAGGGAGATCCATCTAGTATTGCCATCCTTGAGAAGCTTGTTTCCTAGTGTTATTACCTTAGCAAAATTTTGAAATTCTATGAAATGTTTATGACTTTGACAGAAGTATGCATGGATCTCGTGGACTAGATTTTTGAATTTTGATACTGTAGGAAACTTGCTAACAATTTTGAATGCTAAACTCATTCTATGGGCCATGTAATGAATTCAAGCATGTATGGTTCACAAGTAGTTTGTAACTTTGTACAAACACTGGTCCTTTGACCTTGCATCACTGGAGCTCCATCAGCTCCTACACACACCAAATTTTTTGCAACTGTCAACTCATCCATACCTGCAATTTCATTCAAATATTTTTTGACTAGTTCAAATATATTTTGTGATGTTGAATTGTTCTTCATTTTATCAACACAAAGATGATGAGCTTGGAAAACATGTTGTTGTACAGTATACAAATGCATACAGACCCAAGAAGTATTGTCTACCGAAGTAACTTCATCTAAAGATAATACAATGAAATTTGACTCTTCTACTTTATCCTTTAAATCTTCCTTTTCCATTGCAGCAAGATAGTTTTCCCAATCCCATCCAACGTTTATTGACCAATGTGAGTAGGGATAGTGAGGAAAATTCAAATAAGATAATAAACCAGAATATTTTGGGTAGTCTGTCATAGGATTCCCTCTAGACAAAATATGAAAAACAACACTCATCTGAACAACATTTGATACATTTTCTCCTTCCATTGCTTTTCCAAATTGAGCCTCAAGTGTACCTTTACATGCAACAATGTTCAACATTCTTTTTTCATGCTCTTCATAATCTACGAAATACCTAACATGAAGACATTCTTCCTTTGATTTCCATCGTACAACTGATTCTTCCTTTCCATCTATGAGTTGTTTTTCATAAAATTTACCAATATGCTTCTCTATAGTGTCAATCTTTAGCTGCAACGTCTTGGATTTTCCACATTTCCAACTACAAATCTTACATTTGGCCAATGTTTCCTTTTCAATATCATTTGCATTGCCAATCCCCACTGGTACCATGAATGGGTATTTTGATAACCAACCAAATTGAAAACTCCTTGTCATTTCCCACTCGCGCCCCCTTTTTGGTTTATTTTTCCTTTTCTTGCTGCCAACATCATCATCCTCATCCAATTCAATTATCTCATTCTGGCTAACTAGGCCCAGGGTATCACTTGGAACATATTTTGTTGTATTGCTATCCCAATTTGATACATTTTGATTTAAATCAATGACAATCTCAACTTGACCTTTCGTTGGTGGTGAGGTATTGGGAATGCTACCGATATTTGGTGGAAACAATTAATGATGTAGCTCCATCTTGACCCGATGGATCAGAAGCTTTGGAAATTCCAAAGTAATACTTAAAGTTTTGGGTGTTTTGATGGCCTCCTAGTCTCTTCACCACCCTAAGGAGCCTGAAGAGCGGCAGTGACAGGAGTCTAAGGAGTGACAAGAGCCTTACCACCCTAAGGAGTGGAAGGAGTCTGAGAAGTGAAAAGAGTCTCTTCACCACCCTAAGGAGTGACAGGATTCTAAGGAGTGGCAAGAGCCTTACCACCCTAAGGAGTGGAAGGAGTCTGAGAAGCGGAAAGAGTCTCTTCACCACCCCGAGGAGTGATAGGAGCCTTACCACCCCAAGGAGTGAAAGGAGTTTGAGAAGCGGCAGGAATCTCTTCACCACCCTAAGGAGCAGTAGGAGCCTTACCACCCTAACGAGCAGGAGTCTGAGAAGCGACAGGAGTCTTTTCACCACCCTAAGGAGCGACAAGAGCCTTACCCTTGCTGCTCAAGTTGCTCGACATATTGATCTCTGATTTTATCGACATATTCATCTCTCACTTCAAATAAAAATTGGAAAAAAAAATCTTCTTGTTTAAGGACAGAGAATAATAATATAGATCCCATTACCTACTCAATATCATCTTTAAGACTGAAGTGAGAATGGAAAAGAGATAAAGAAAACTTATTATTATAACTAATAACACTATGAAGAACTGATCACTGACCTTTAAGTCTACGTTTTCGGCTTTGGCTGACTTCCAAATAAATGACACTTCCAATTGTATTTATTTTTGTTCATGGAATGGATTAATAATAAATCACATATCAAATTCAATACCATGGAATACAATATAAAAATTTTGACTTTTCCTAAACTTAGTCGCTAGTCCTTAGAGTTATATAAACTTGTCACAGAGTTCTAAATTTTCATAACTTCATGATTCCCCAACTTGGTTGACAGTTAACTCTGTTGAGTTGCAAGTCTTTCTTGGTCATCTTTCTACTCCGTGGGTCAAAGGTTTCAAAAACTTCAAAACTTTAGAGTTTGGTTCTAACTTCTAAGGTTCACTTTGTTGAAGAAAGAATGGAAAAGAGATAAAAAAAACTTATTATTATAACTAATAACACTATGAAGAAATGATCACTCACCTTTTAAGTCTATGTTTTTCGGCTTTCGCTGACTTCCGAATGGAGAAGTAGAACCTCATAACAGAACAAAATGTGTAAGAATAAATGACACTTTCTATTGTATTTATATCAATCCACGATTCCATATTTGGTGAGTTTTGTGGGATTTTTAAATGGTATACTAAATATTTGGAAAATCCTACATGCTTATACAATCATATGTTGTGATTTTCAAGGAAAAATGTTTCCTCAAATGTAATTATTTTTTAATATTATTGGCGAAGTAGGTCCTCATAAGCAACTATTTATGAATTTTAGTTGGTGAAATGGGTCTTCACAAGAAACTATTTGTAAATTTTAATTGGCGAAATGGGTCTTGATACAATGTTGTTTTAATAGTATTGGCGAATATATAGGTGTTCTATTAAATGCTTTCGAGATTCTAGGTGAAAATATTAGTCAGTCCAATTGAAATTTGTAGTTTGACAATGGAAATTTTTTTTCTTAAATATGCCTCATAAAAAAACTCATTGGCGAATGGACATGCATTGGACCTATACTTCATAAAATCTGAGCAATTTGGACACCCTGTTCAGAGCAAAAATTTTCCAATTTCAACTCGGTCGATTCCTAGAATTTTCCAATTGGCGAAGATTAACCACTAAATTTTTCCCTAAACTTCAATCAAGAAAAGAGAAAACAAAGAATAGCATTATGACCAATCAATGGTTTGAGTATGTAAAACAATTGTATGAGCAAGTTTTATGGATTGAACTACCTCCAACGGTAAAACTAACAACACAACTTTTCTTTCACAAGAGGTTAAGGAAGTATCAAGGATTTGGGTGTAGGAAAGGCTAGGGACATGGTTGAGCTTCAAATTGTAAATCTAAAATGGGGGATGAAAATCTTCACTCCTCACATTGAGAAAATATTCAACATCATCTAGCATAGGTTCCCAAACCATACCCCTCTTTAAGAGTGGGGATGTTAGCAATCCCTTGAATTATCATACCATCATGATCAATCCTCTATTTACAAATTTGTTTGGTAGCATAGTTGAACATAGAATCAACTAATGGGAAAAATAAAAAAAAAGAGAGCAAAAGGGAAAGTATGTTTTAGACCAAAATACTCAACAATCAATCATGGCATTAATTTGAAACATATATCATTAAAAAATTATGGGATGAGAAAGAGGAAGCTTATTGTTGTTTTGTTGATTTTAGGAAGGATTTTGACATGGTACCTAGGCATACATTATGGTACGTAGAATGAAGGATCTTGGTATCCCAAACAAAATTTAGAGTGGTTTCCCATGGGATTTATGAAGTTGTTTGGGTAAAAATTAGAACTCATGTAGGTACCTCAGAGATTTTTAGGAGCGGCATTGGGGCTAACGAAGGCCACCCTTTATCTCCTACTCTCTTTGGCCTTTATATCAACAAACTTGAGAAGTGGTTGAATTTGAAGGGTGGGGGTGGTGCTCCCTTGGGAGATTATGTTGTTGGGTTTCTCTTGTACATTGATGATATTTTTTTGATTGCTAGATCTACCCAAGGGTTTCAAGCACATTTGGCTATGCTTGAGCACTTTTTAAAAATGTGGTTATGCAAGTTAATATTAGAAAGAGAAAGATCATGATCTTCTCCAATAAAAGGAAAAAAAATAGTTTGATTTTTATTTTGAAGGTAGTATCTTGGAGGAAGTAATTTGGAGTATAAATAATTGGGGATTGACTTCAACAACAAGCTTAGTTGGGAAACTTCAGGAAGGAAAAGAACATAGGATGAATGGAGAGCACTTTTTTCTCTTCAAAAACAATGAAGAGAGATAGATTCATGGGATTGGAACACCATTCAAATTCTATTTGGGCTATTAGTAAGTTTGGTGGTGTTTTATGGGTACGAAATTTGGACTAGTACTACTTTCAACACCAAATGATCACAAATAGACAAAATTTGAAAGTGCTTGATCACAAGAAAATTCAAACTAAAAGCATTGATTCCCTATGTAAGATTCCTCTAGCTTAAACATGTGCAGCTCCTATTGAAGCCATTGATTGGTGCATCTTTTAAGATATCTACAAAAATTTGAGTGGATAGAAACAAATTGATGGCCCAATGTTGTATTTAAAGATGTCTTGGATGAAAGAAAGAAGGCATGGATGAAGCAAAATTGTAGGTGGATGAACAGGTGACATATTCACTCGAATGCATGTCCTAATAATGGTAAATAAATTTAAAGTATTTTTTTGTTGAGAAATTTTGCAAGGTTATGTGGGAAAATATGGTTGGGAGAAAGAATAAGTATTTACTTTCAAAAAATTAACAACCAACATGGACCATCAATAAAAGTCCTATATAGAGGCCAATATCCCTTGGAGGTCAAAGATTCTCATTTCCCAATTGTGGACTAACTTACGTAGTCTTTGGTGTGAAACTGGGAGGTGGAAAAGGCTAAAAGAGGTTTAGGAAGAGAGGGTTTGTATCTTGTGTATAGTATGGAATGCTGAAATTTAAAAAAACTTTATTTTAGATCACAAAGTGCACAATGACTTCAAGTTCAACTACATAAGTAATTTAGCAAAGACTTATTTTCAAAATTTATTCAACAAAGAATGGATGGAGAGAATGGGAGAGCTCGTTATTAAACTAAATTATAGAATGCAGACACTTCACAATGAAAAAATAGCAGGGTCTGCTATCTTATAGGTTATCTTTGGCCTCGTGGACATTAAAAATAATCTATTTTATTATATTCTATCACTATCCCATCCTCTATTGGGTCCATATTCACTATGCACTGATCTCACCTTCTTGGATCTTCTCAATTGAGGACTACATTTTGTACTCTTATGTTGTTCCCTCTAACTTCTTCATGACCCTTCTACATCTATAGGTGTTACCACATGCTATGTCAACATCATTCTACTCAGAATTTAGGTCCATCCAAACTTTTGTGAAATATCATTGCCTTCCCCCATTTGGTCTATCCACCTAATCAATTTTACTTCTCTTCAATACATGTATTGGGTATCTACTTGATCAATTCCTCTTAATCATATCCTTCTATTTTCTCTTAAAACCAATTCATACCACATTCTTTAGATCGATCAATCAACCTAAGGATCTCACATGATTGTTAGCAATAGTTCAAAAAAATATCCTAGTTTTCATCTAAAGATATGCTCCAACTTCATAGATGCTACCTTTGGTTCCATTGTAGCCTCTTCTATACTATTTGTGCTACCACATATGAGTCCAATCCTAATTATCTACATTTGAGTGTAAAACAAATCAATTCATAATTCTTTCGATCCTCTCCCACTCATGCTACTCCAAAAATTAATCATTTGGTTGTAGGATAATCCTTTCTTCCTCAAGTGTGCCATAACTAACCCACCTTTGAATAATCCTTTTCTTGGTTGTTCTCCACTATATCAAATTTTTACCTATCATTCTCATCTCTATCTACTACTAGTATTCATAACCTAGGCCTTGACATATTCACTACCTTAAATCTTTGGTATATCATCAATACCCATAGAAACTATCTTAGAGACCAACAAAAATGGCGTTCTTCCTCTAGATCCATTCTTTAAAAATTGTAGTTTGTGCTATCTTGAAAACCCATTGTGCAGCTCCATATCTTATTATGTGTTGATAATGACACAAGAACTTAGTGTCTCTACTCCAAATGAAACTCTACATTTCGTGTAACCTATTTTTTTCTTTGAAAAATAAATCTATAATCTTGGAATCATCACTCAACTCTTGCCAAGGACTAGAATGCCATTTCTTGGAAAATATGTTTTCAACTATGAAGTTAGGACTATCACCTCTTTGATTCTATGTGTTGAAAAACAAGGTAAACTACTACAAATGTTAGCCTTTCAAAAGTATAAAAAAATGACTAATACAACATTTTATTGTCGACTAAGAGATTTATATGGAAACAAATAGAAATCAACAAACCATGATAAATAAACACACGCCACTAGATATATGTGGATGAACCCTTGTGAGAAAAATATCCACCATAAAAGAGAGGTACATGTATCTATTAATCTTCAACACAAGAGTGCATATGCAACAAAATTTTTCCCTTCAATTTTCCAATAACCCATGTATACCTTTGAAATATATATAAAAATCACTATTGCATCCCCTCATACAAGCACACCTATGAATAGGAACATACAAAATGTGTTTTTACAATACCATGGCCACTAAAACTATGAACCAAAAAAAATGTGTAAAGTGTCCAAAAAAGGAAAAAATGACCTTTTTTTCCTCAACTCCTCAAACTCCCATTGAGGGGTTGTTTCCCCTTTCAAACCCCCATAGTGGAGCTTTCAAGTCTAGTTGGGATGTCAAAGGGAAAGGGGGCCCTTTGGCCCCAATAATCATGCTCAAAGGATTACAATTAAATATCGCATAATCCTAACATTCTCCCACTTGATATTGTGCATTGCAATGATATCCATATGAATTATCAACTATTCTAGGACCATGCCCTTTCGACATCAAGATAAATTTTTTGTCCTTACTAGCTTTGTCAAAGAATCTGTAACATTATCTTGAGTGTCAAAGTTTTTCAATATTGGCTTCCCATTCTCTATCATCTCTTGAACAAAGTGATATTGAATATCAACATGTTTGGTAAAAGCATGGTACATGGGCACCAAACAAATAGTACGATGACTATTAGAACTAATTATAAACACCTTGCAATCAAAACCAATATCTAAACATAGTCTTTGTAACCATGCAAGAAAGACATATATTATGCTTCAATGGTGGAATCAATGCAATTGTGGGTTGTCTCTCACTCATATGATCTAAGTCACCTGGACAATCCACATCAATGAATCTTTATATGTCCAATATTATCGACATCATCAGTTCCATGATAACATAAATAGTAATCAAAATATCCTTAAAAATATCTAAACACCCTCTTAAGTCCAATGCTCCTTACCAAGGTTAGACATAAACCAACTCAAAACTCCCATTGAAGGAAAATATTTGGTTTAGTGGAAATTAGTGTATACATTAGACTACCAATATTACTAGCATATAACACCTTAAACATATTCTCAAAATATTCATCTAATTTGGGACTCATATCTAAATAAAGTTTAGTTCCAACAAGATGGGGAATACTTAGAACTTTGTAACCATGTATCTTAAACAACTACAACATGTTGTCAACATACTTTGAATTAACCAAATTTTTGTGTGAACTTGGTCCTTAATGATATACATACCAAGAAGGTATTTTGTATCCCCTAAATCCTTTATATAAAATGTGCTAGAAAGTTGAGTTTTGAGCTCTCTAATCATTGTTATCAATACAAAACATGTCATCCAAATATAAGAAAATGATTAAAATCTAATCATCAAAATTTTTAACAAAAACAAAATGATCCTCCTCACTTCTAACAAAACCAAAACTCAATGAAAAGGCATCAAAATTATGGTATCACATCCCAAGTCACTATTTTAGACCATGCATTGACTATTTCAATTTGAAAACCAAATTTTCTTTCCCCTTCACAAGAAAACTACTAGGTTGTCAAATCAAGATCAATATTAAAAAAATAAATTTTTACATCCATTTGATCAATCTCAAAATCACAAGCTACAACAATAGGTAATAAAGGTATAATATAAGTTTACTTAGCCACATGAGAGAAAATTTAAATGAAACTAACCCCCTCTCTCTAGGAGTAGGCCTTAGCCATTGATCTTTCCTTTTACCCCTCTAATCATCCATATGTTCAAATCCTTATTTTATACACCCACTTGCAACCAATGTGATTTCTTCCTTTGAGAAAACTAACAAGATCTTGTGTCACATTTTTCTATTGCCATCATCTCCTCTAGCATGATCTAGATCCAAGAATCACTAACCTCTAAAGAGAAAATCTCATTAATATTTTATGTTCATCATTAGTACATAACAAAGCAAATACATAATGAACATATGGTGTGCTATGTCTATCAACAAGATTATTTGTCTCATGGATCATCTCAAGTTAGGATCAAGGGAATCTACTTGTTTCTTTTGCATGCTCGTCTTACTTAGAACTCTCATTTAAACCCTTTACTTTGTTTTTGTCCTCTAATCCATCATCTTTTTTCTCAACATGTGCATATTTCTACTTTCCAACCTTTGTATGAATATGCACTATTTTTTTCCCTTCTTTTTTCTTTGGTTTTTTAGGATTTTAAAATGCTCTAAACTTCTTGAAATTTACATCTTCATAATAGATAATTTTTTGGGTTAGTGGATTCCAAATATGATAGCCTTTTACATTCTCCTTGTAACCAATAGATATGCATTTATACAATTCAAATTACTTTTCCTTAGGAACATAAGCATAAGAATCATAGTTAAATATTCTTAAATGTGAAACAAAAGGTTTCTTACCTACTTACACTTCATAATGATTTTTATCAATACTATTTGAACAAGGATATTTGTTAGTCAAATAGAAAGTAGTACTTATAGCCTTTTCCAAATGTATCAATCTTGAAGTTCATACAAACTAACATAATTTAGTCTCTTTCTAACAAATTTTGGTTCATTCTCTCTACAGCCCCATTGTTTTAAGGTATGTATGCGGAGAAAGATTCTGGCACCTAAGGTTCTCTTGCACTTCTAGGGTTTTTCACCTGAAAGGAGAGAGATGGGCCAAAATGGGAAATGTCACCACTCAAAACTAATGTAAATATGAATGTAATATTCCTAGATGCAATTTCTAAATGCAATAAATTGATAAAATAAATGACTTATTAATGTAAAACCTAAGAAATGCAAGTTGTTTGAAAACACATTATGATATACAGAAATGACCTAAGAATGCAAGAAAACACTAACATAAATGAAAGAGATTGGAGAAGTGCACCTAGAAATTGAGATGTGATGCAAAGAGGCTCTAGAATCCTACATAATTTATTGTTAAGGGAAATTGAGACACTTACGCCAAGTTGGGCGACTTAGTCCTATTTCGGGGAGATTCTATTGGAATAGGTTTCAGCCAAATGGGTATCTAGAAATGTAGAAATCGCTTTCTAGGTATGGAAATGGGACTAATTCACCACTAATTGTGACTTAGTCTACCTTCAAATTTCAAGAATTTTGGGATAGGAACCTATAGCTCTCGGTCTGCACTCCTGTTCCTGACAAGTGTCTGATTCTGAAACTATAGAAATCGGGCTAAAAAGGGTCTCCAAGCTTCACTTAAGGCTTTGTTGATTTGAATGACTTTGATGAGTTGAAAAAGCCTTTTAACGCCTTCCTCTTTGAAAAATTGGCATACAAGACCTACAAAAACACACATGCAAAGAGGGGAAAAAGGGTTAAGGGTTAGAGAATAGGGGTTTGCCTTGGTCAACCCCAATTTGGTAATCAAACCCTAGAAAATGAAATAAAATCGAAAGAGAATGATGAATGAACAACATGCAATGTCACAACTCATCAAACCCTTGATGTATAAATTTGAAGATATGCATGTAGATGCTCCAATAGATGCTTCATAATGCCTAGAATGCTTGAGAATTATGAATGAATATACGCTAGTGTGTGAATGAATGTAGTAGACTAATGGGGGTGAAAATGAGAGGAAATCCCTTTATTTATACTTGATTTTACAATAATTCTTGAAAATAACACATCACATGAGACCAACCTCAAGGTTAAGAGAATAAAATCTCAGTAGAAAATTAAAATAATTTTGATTTATGTGCGTAGTGGGACTAAGTCACCCCAAGTGGCAACTTGGTCCCAGCAAGGCAATTTTAATGGGTGTCAAGAATTAAAGTGCATTTAATGATGTTTAATAGAATTGTTCTCAAAAACACACTTAAGTAAGGTTGGAAAGTGTATTAAGGGGTCATTTAAACATAAGAAAGGATCAAATTAGTGATGAAAAGCCTAGAAAAGCATGAAAGTTTTTTACAACTCTTTACAACACTTTGAAATAAGACTTGTTAAGTGATAAAAAGAAGTTATTTAAGTGAATTATAATGAAAGGGTCCTAAAAAGTGTGAAAGTGGGTTACAACACTTCACAACACTTTTACAAGACATTCTATAATTCTTAATGATTCACAAGGGTTCAAGACCTAATGTAAATGTGTTGACCACATTACAACATTAAATCTAGGAAAAATCAAGCCAAAATCACTAGGAGGTCCTAAACATGAGAAAAAGTAGAAGGGTTAATTTGTCCATGTCCATAGTTAGCCCCCACATTAGTGAGAGGATGAACCTACTTCAAACTCACACTAAAGTATCCAAACATGCAATCAAGAGGGGTTTCAATGAACTATGCTAGTAAGATGAGACAACAATGATCAAGAGGGATGATCAAGCCCCTAGGATGAAGATCCCATGGTAAACTATACATGAGAACAAAGAAACACACATGAGAATGATGTAAATGAAGACAGAGAGAAGGAAAAGGAAAAAGAGAGTTGGATCAAGCTTCGATAATTTGTACATTCCATTGTGGATTAGATCTAGGTTGTTTGTCCAAAATAAAAATGCATACTCACTCTAAGGCGACGAAACTCATTGTTGTCTGCTAGGTGAGAAACATACACTCATGACTGGTATGCACTCACACCCATGCAGGTGGCTATGGAGAAATTCATGCCTCATAATGGGATTCCCACTCAACCATATCAAAGTTATACCTCCTAATAACTTTAATAAGGTGTCACAAAAGAAAATGACATTTTTAGCTTCACGAGACAAGCAAAACTTTGTATGTTTGGAGCTCATGAACAAACATGATGGCACCACAGGCATGCAAGTTGTGTTATGCAAGGTGGTCATATAATAAATGTAAAATGAAACATGAAAAGGATGTTCAAAGGATTCTTTCTTAGTTCATGCAAGGTCTTTAACTTAGGGAACATTGTGTCTAATGTCTCCAAGAGAGGACCAATCAAAAAATATAAGATTCAAAACTTAGGGGATGCAGTGTGTCACATCAATCCACCAAGAGGAATGTAATATGATAAGATAGATCACGCTCATGAAGGACATCACACCCAATGTCATCCACAAAGTGACAAAATGCATTGTATGAAGTAACAAGGTTGCACTAAAAACCAAGAAAAAAGAAAAATGCAAAATGAATAATGCCAATGTATGCCCCCACTTTAAAGGAATTGCTACACGCCGTACTATGAGAAATTACTTTAAAGTAGCAAATGAAAAATGTAAAAAAGAAAGAAGACATGAGATCCAACTTGGAAAGCCCCTATGCCAATTCATACATTTCTAAGTAAGGCTATGTCATGTGAGAGAAAAGAAAAAGAGAAAAGGAAGGGGTTGCCCCAAAAATGAAAACACCAAACACATAAGGGATCTATGGATTTTGGGTCAATATTTTCTTTGCTACAATGTTTTCTAACGAGCTTGGAATTGTCATCATTCTCTGAATACATAGAACTGGAAGAATGACACAAAGAGAGTGAAAACAAAGAAAAATAAAGATACATTTGGGTCAAAATGGAAGAGATGTAGGACGTCTCAATGCTTTGCATCTTCTCCAAAAGGAAAACACAAACAAAAAGAAAAGGCAAATGAAAATGGAAAAAAAATTGGGTCAACATAAGAGAGACATTTCAATCTTAATGCCTTGCGTCATCCCCAAAAAGAAAACATAAGAAAAAGAAAAAGGCAAAGAAAAAGAAAAGGGTCCTTTTGGGTCAACATGAAAGAGACATTTCAATCTCAATGCCTTGCATCATCCCCAAAAGGAAAACATAAGAAAAAGAAAAAAAGAAAAGAAAAAGAAAAGGAAAAAGTAATGTAAAACATATAGAAGAATGAAGGTACAAATAGAAGAATGTCACAAAGAGAAGAAGGACATCAAACATCATGCACATACAAACACACAAAAGAAGAAAATGCAAAAGACTAGTAAATAAAATGCAAGTCAATCGTGAAGCAAGTCATTCGCCTCCCAATCCCAGTTGGTATAAGCAGAAGGTGAATAATGTAGTTCTAAGGGACAACGACAAATGCATTATTGGGACAAGGCTAGCAACTTCTTGCACCCACTGAGGCAAGACAAGAGTGAGCCGAGGTAGGTGATGGGAAGGGTCATGTAATAGTGAGAAGGGAATGTTCTACAACTATTACATGATAAGGTGTTCGATGGTGGTTTATGGAACTATTGGATAGCAATTATCGCTGTCAAAATGATACTTGCTCAATATTTCTTTCAATTGAAGACACTCGTCACTTCTATGTCCAAGAACACGATGATATACACAATATGGAACATTAGCATCTTTAGGATAGATCACCAACCTATTCATAGGTGGTAATAGTATGAGTCCTTTGTTTAAAGGATTTGCAATTTCCTTTCACATTTAGGTGGTGGACAGAGAGGAAACTTTTTTTTTTGTAACTTGTAAGGCCTCTTGTGTTTGCTAGATTGATGTTTGCTAGATTCACCCTTTTCTCAAATTAAAGGAGGAGGAGTAGGACCCAAAGTGATCTTATTATCCTTATCATTTTTGACAGGTAAGGGTTGTTCACATGGAAGGAGGACATTCAAATCAGGAGGGGAATCAAAGATCACCGGTCCATCATCACAAAGTCTCCAATATTCTCTAGGAGGCTTGTTGCTATGAGAGGGATCTTGATATCTTAACCCTATTGTGTTATCATCTTTTGGATTTTGTTCTAAAATTTGATGAATTTCATGTTTAGTTGTTGTGTCACATCCTTGTTTGCTTAAAATGGTAAAACCATTTCCATAGGTTGTAGGAGTTTAGGTGAATTCCTCAAACCCCCCAGAATCACCTGCAAGACAAAAACTTCCACAAGAGAGAAATGGCAGAAAAATCATGCTATGATTAAGATGCAAGGATGCCAAATTGAATATGACATGACATGACATGATTACAAATGTACAAAATGCCTGAATAAATAGGCATGAAGGAAAACCTAAGATACATGAGATGTTGCCATGTGTCTTGATCTAACAACATGTGACAACATGTGAACCCTATCTAGATAATTATTAAATGTTGAGATAATTTCTAGAAGGACAACTCGTCTTCTAGAAGGAATCTTATCCCACTAAACAAAGAAGGGAATACTATCCCATTTATTAAATGATTGCAACCTAGGACTAAATGATTTATGACCTAAGTTAACTTATGCTAGTGTAATAATTAATTAATTAATTACACCAACACCCCCCCATAAGTGCAACTTAGGGAGGAAAATGCAATGATTATGCAAGATGATGATGGGTCCCAGCTACGAGCCATGTTAGGTACCCATGTACATAAAGATGCAGAAAATCTCCCACAAGCGGAGAAAAGGGGAAAACCTAGTGGGAAGAAAACCCCTCTCCAAAAAGGAGATGAAAATGCAGAAATGTGAGATAGGATGGGAAGGATGGAGGACTCCCAAATACCCCCCAAGTACACCATCCATCACATGGATACAATATATTTTCCCCCCATAGGGAGGAGATAGAGATGCTTCCCATTCCGGATAGGAATTGAAGGAAGGATGAATGATGATGATGTCTCTGAACTCTACTCAAATGTCTCCTTTCCTGAAGATGAGGATGCCACAATCAATGGTGACAAACTAGGACGATGCGGAAACTGATGTTGAACATATCCAAAGACAAAGATATAAATGCCAATTTTTTCTAAAACGAAAATGGCCTGCTTAAAAAAAAAATTCCTCAGAGGACAACTGACTGGGATGGTTTTTTGCTGCAAATTGTACGGATAGTACGATTGATTTTGCAAACCCTAAAAATACCTCTAATGGCTCCCGAGTTGATGTATCCAATTTTCATGAATTGGCAGGCGATCCTAGGGTTTTGAGGCCTTCTGAAGACAATGGTGAGCTCGGATCTGACTCAATCTACTTCAAAAATCAGCTTGGTCCCTGGGTGGAAACAAGTAGCCTACAATGGAAACCTTCAGCCTACAAGAATCTCGCACACCAACTTTCTTGATCGAGGGTTGATGTTTCACTGGACAAGCTCGAGATTATGGATGCACAGTCCTTGAAGCTACAGTCTTCGATGGAGGACCTTTGAGCTAGGAAAGATAATCAACAACATAGAAAGTGTTGCAACAATGGAATGTTGATTAAAGATTCTATTGATAATATGATTGATATGATGGGTATGATGGAGACTTGATAGCCCCCCTTGAATGAAGTGTCCTCAAAACCACTGAAAGAAATATGAAGCAAATCCAATGGTAGATGCTGAAGAAACCTCAAGTCCTGAATGGAATGACAGGGAAGAAATCTCATATATGAAATCTCTGAATAGAGGAGTGATGCCCCCTCAAGAATGGCCTCCAAACCTGTAGAAGTAGCCATGTCAGTGATACCTGAAATGAAGTCATCCTATGATTGCAAGTCTAGAAAAATGAAAGTGTCCTGATGAATGATGATGATGATGGAAGCCTCAATCAATGATTTTGGACAAGGAATCACTGAATGTGAAGGGATACCAACTATCTCTGATGAAGAAGAAGCACCAAAAGGAACCTTTTCAACCTCTTTGGAAAGATCAAGGCAATCAACTTCCTGCACAACAATATCATCATAGGGAACTTGATCCGAAGCATGAATACCTTCACTCGGATGAGGAACTATACCAAACAGATGAGGCAATAAATGGTGGCAGATCCCATCTCGCTATTATTGATAGTTACCCTTGTGCAACATAACCAAATGAGGAGTATATGCAAGCCCCATAATGAACTTTCTCCAAAAAATACAAAGAGACACTGACCTTCAACAATAAATAGAAGCTTCCAAATATGATATGCAACTGAAGTGATGGTACCCAGATCAAAAAATATTTTCCCAAACTTCAGGATGTCCAGGTTATTGAACAAATGCACCAAACTAAAAAAATCAATGCAAAAGTACTTGGAGCTAAAACTGATCAAGGGATCTGGACTGATGAAAAAAGCTCTGAAATATCTCTCAAATGCCGCTAGAATTTATGGATTTCGACAATCTGATGCGAAGATATTGGCCATTGAGTCCAATGTGGAGGATTGACTTCAACGGACTGTAGAATTTTCTGTGAGCAAAATTTCACAGAATAGATGCCACCGCTGGAAAGTAGACAAAATTATCTTTCCAATGGTATCTTGATTGTCAATTTTCAATACCATGGCCAAAAGTTATGATTTTTTCAAAAAAATTGAATTTAGCTTGTAGGAAATAGGTTTTCTAGCCAAAATAAAATTCTTTTGATTTGATTTCTAAAAAAATTGTTCACAATGAGTGGACAAAAATAGAAACCCAGAAATATTTTGAAGCTAAGAACAAAATCCAAAAATATTTTTTTGATCCAGCAAGCAGAAAATGAAATTTTTTTATTATTAAAAACCTTTAGCCAGAGAAAAATGACGCATTTATGTTCAGTGATTTTCTCTATATTCGTAAAGATATCAAAAATCTAAAAGATATCCAGTTCAAATTTTGACCCCGTCTATAAAACCCATAAATCATTTTTCCTAGAACTGAGTGGAAGCTAGAGTTCTGAAGCAAAAAAGAAAAATGGCTTTAAAAAAGCTGCTTGCATCTAGCAAGACTTTCATGCCAAGATTGATCCTTGATATCTGGGAAGAAGTCTACAACACTGGAGCTCTTATACCATGTAGGAGTTTAGGTGAACTCCTCAAACCCCCCAGAATCACCTGCAAGACAAAAACTTCTACAAGAGAGAAATGGCAGAAAAATCATGCTATGATTAAGATGCAAGGATGCCAAATTGAATATGACATGACATGATTACAAATGTACAAAATGCCTAAATAAATAGGCATGAAGGAAAACCTAAGATACATGAGATGTTGCCATGTGTCTTGATCTAACAACATGTGACAACATGTGAACCCTATCTAGATAATTATTAAATGTTGAGATAAGTTCTAGAAGGAAAACTCATCTTCTAGAAGGAATCTTATCCCACTAAACAAGGAAGGGAATATTATCCCATTTATTAAATGATTGCAACCTAGGACTAAATGATTTATGACCTAAGTTAACTTATGCTAGTGTAATAATTAATTAATTAATTACACCAACATAGGTTTCTTCAAGGTTGATTGGAGTATTTGTAACTTTGTTATCATAGAATGGTTGAGGGGTTGCTTCTTTAGAAGAACTAGGTTCACCTAAAGGAGAGAACTTAGGTCCTTCATTTGTTTCAGGAGGTGAGACTATAGGAAGGTCTAGTTGTTTCATGGATGAATAAAAGGATGTATTAGCTTCAAGGTTGACAAGGCATTCATTTAGGAACTTATTCATGTTGTCATCATCTTCTCCAATGATGTCAAAATCATGACAAGGACATTCATGAGGAGTTGAAGGAGCATAAGGAAGCTTAATGTCATTAGGATCAGTTCCAAAGGCATAGCTTGACATGTCAACTAAAGATTTTACTAACATCTAAAACTTATTAAAACAAATAGCCATGTCTAGAAATAGTAACAAAGATCTAATAACAGAAAATAGAAATGCAAACAATTATTTGAAAATGATGGAAATTATAGTGTAGAATGTGCAAGAGGACTAAGTTCCCTAATGTGGAAAATTAGTCCCAGTAGGGGAGAGGGGCATAAATAGGGAGGTTCAACTTTGGAGGTCCACGTGGCAGTCCACATGGACCAAAAAAAATTAAAAAAATTCCCACCACATCACCCTACCACTTGTGCATTGGGCCCAATATTTTAAAAAATAATTGTTCACCCTACCACTCGTCAAGCACCATTTATGCCAACATGTCCAAATTGGGCCCATTTTTCCCTTCGCCTGAAAGTGGAGCCCATACTCCTTGAACGACATACATATCTACGTACACTAGATCAAACGACTGCGTGTCCATGATAGCCTTGCCACCTTGAAAAAACAATTTAGAGCATTAAACACTCACCACCTCCTTTGTTTCCTCCACTGACCAACTTGCCTTACACATCCCTTCACATTTACTTGCACTGTCAAGTGCGTTAATCAGAGATCAAGGTTCATTCAATACTCCATATTCTCGCATATCCTGCTCATTCTCATTCCTTTTATTTGCAAAAATTCTCAACTGTTCATTTTGTTTGGCACTCAAACTAGTTCAGCTCTCCATGCTTCATTGTTCAGCTCTTCACACTTCTTCATTTGGCTCTGCACTGTCGAGAGATCCCTTTCTCTTTCAGGTGAGGTTTCTAACCTCACTCAACTTATACCATTGTCTTCAAATACTGCCATGCACTTTTTTTGGCAGAAATTTTCTTTGCAAACTTTTATGTTTGAGAAATATTTCCTTAAATGAAATGTGGGAAGGGTTTACCTAGTTTTATTTTCATCTACACTCGACCATGCACTTGTAATATTATGATATTCATTGCACCTTTGCATTTTTCTTTTCATATTTGCTTCCTTATACGAAGCATGAAATGGGTTTGACTGGTTTAAAATGGTTTTTTACTACTATTAGACTTATTCGACAAAATATGGAAAGGGTTTGACTAGTTTTCAGCCATGTGCTTGTATTTGTGTGTTCATCATTGCACAAACTTTAAATCTACAATTTTCTTTTCACATTTATTTCTTATTCCAAAATACAAAAATGGATACATTATATTTGCTTGTTACTAGGAAATATTCATACAATTTTAATGTTTATCATTTTGAGTGTTTCTGCCATGCACTTGCATTTGTGTCTTCCTCACTACACAAACTTTAACTTTACAATTCACTTATAATATTCTCATGTTATTCTGAAATATGAAAATGGTATGATTGGTTTTCATTTTGAAGATATTTTGGCATGTTTATGTATTATTTTGTTCTTCCATGCACAATAGTTATGTCTGTGAAATGATTTTTTCATTTAATTGTTACTACCAAACATGGAAAGAATTTCACTAGTTCAAAATTTTAGGGTTTTCTCTTTGACAATGCACAAACTTTAATTCTACAATTTTGTTTTAATATATTTTTATTATTCCCAAATATGAAAATGGATACAATATACTTGCTTGTTACTAAGAAATATTCATACGGTTTTAATATTTATCATTTTGAGGGTTGCTGCCATGCACTTGCATTCGTGTCTTCCTCACTACAAAGACTTTAACTCTACAATCTGCTTATAATATTCTCATGTTATTCTGAAAAATGAAAATGGTATGACTAGTTTTCATTTCAAAGATATTATGGCATGTTTATATATTATTTTGTTCTTAGATTGCACAATAGTTATGTCTGCGAAATGATTTTTTCATTTCATTGTTACCACCAAACATGGAAAGGGTTTCAGTGGTTCAAAATTAGAGGGTTTTTTGCCATGCACTTATATTCCTCTCTTTGACGATGCACAAACATTAACTCTACATTTTTTTTTGAAGTTATGTCAAAAATAATGGTTGAGCATCAGCAATGGTAGCCTAATGACTATATTCCAAGTAGTGATAGGAATCTAAATGCACAATCTAGATGAGCTAGATCAAGTTATACCAGAAAAAACCCTCAGCATCAGGGTCCCACTAGAAATCAATGTAGACATCATGCAGAAAATCATTCCAATGTGCCACAACATTGATTTAGAAGGCCAAACTGGAAGCCATTTCATGCTCACCAGATTCTTAGCAAGAATCAACAACCTATCTTTGATATATATGAAGATGATCAATATTCAAATGGAAAAAAATCAATTTTCAATAATAGGTGAAGAGAAACAAACTCAGAATCATTAGATCGACGGTATAGAGAGTCGGAAGTAGACCTTAAAAATCCTAAAGTAGGGGAAAATCTTCTACCTCGGCCTCAATGATCAAAAGACATAAGGAAGCACATAGATCTTCATGCATTCCCTAAAAAAGTATCACAAGGTGTTCCCTTCAATCCAAAATCACAAGAAAAAAACTAGAATGGGAATGCAAGCTATCATGCAAAGGTGGAAAATAGGGTTTTGGGAGATCCAAAAGGGCCAAACCTTCAATCTGAACCTAGTCGATCGGATAGGAAATTACTTCTTGAGGCACATACAACAAAAGGGTTGGAGAATAATGCACTAGCCTTGAAGGGTCATCCTCTATCTACAAACCCTAAGGAAAACAAGTGCAAGAAAAAGAACACTAGAGCCAAGAAGAAAACAAAGCTATAATGGAAAGGGAAAGATAGATCTGAAAGTAAATTGGGAGGAAACCAAGTTAATCAAAGTTCACCCAAAGGGAAGGTTTTGGCTTAGCAAATGCCAATTCAAAAAGTTGGAGTCATAGAAATTTCAAAAGAGAAGAAATTCCTAACACAAAATGGCAGATCATCAAAGGCAAAAACTATTGTGGTAATAACTTTTTCAAAGGACCTGCTCCAAAATCAAATCTCTAATCTTCACCATCGAGCCCTAATTTGTAAGTTTTGGGATCAAATTATTCATATTGAGCTTTTAAAAGATTTTCTTTTTGAGGAATGGGAAGGGGTTTCCAAAAAAATTTATTTAGATAAAAAGGAGGGAGTTTTTGTTGTGTTATTTCAAACAAAAGATCAAAGGGATTCAGTTTATAAAGTTAAATCTTGGATTTATGAAGGCTCGGGATTATGTATGAATTTGTGGATGCAAAACTTTAAGCCCAGTCTATTTTTTACAAAGTTTATACCAGCTTGGGTGTAGTTGCACGCTCTACCTTTTGAATATAGAGAGTTAAATCTAATAGAGTTCATGGAAAACCAAATAGGGATCTTCTTGAAAAAAGATAAGGATTTTTTTGCTAACCTATCCCTACCAATTAGGGTTTTTGTTTTACTAGATACCACAAAACCCTTTCCAAATCAGACAGACATTAATTCCAGAGAAGGCATTTTGGAACAAGAGATCACAATTGAAAATAGTCATAATTGTTGTTCTCAATGCCATTCTTTTGAACACATGGTTGATGTGAGCCCTCTCACTGAAAAACTTTGTAAGGGAAAAGAGCCTAGGAAAACTTCAGGTACTAGTAAGGTGTGCAAGCTGACTGATCAAGAGCAAAAAAGTCAGGATTTATCTCCCACGACTATTGACAGTCTTTCAGGAAGCCCTAACTAGGCTTTTGGAAAAAAGGAGAATGAAAGGAAATCATGTAAGAGACACCAAAATAGACAGTAAGTTTGAAGGAAAAGACTAATCATCCACAGTCTATAGGCTCTTCTCTTATCCTTTGTAGAAAAAAAACAGCTTGGGTATTTTTACTTCATCATCTAGTTTCTCTTTCACATTAGATCAGTTTCAACATCTCACCTGACTCCTATTTTGTTCTGCTTAGAGCTATAAGGAAACACTTTTTCCATTTACGAATGTGGTTTTTCCTTCCCACATGATCCCTATTAAGAGCATATGCTATGGAATAGAAAATACCGAATCAGAACAAGGGTTACCCAACATTGAGACCCTTTGTACACCAGAATGCTAGAAGCAAGAAAGGCCTATATCTACTAAGAATAATCAAGACAGGCACAAAAGCTACTTGATTCCATAGGCTCTAAGCTCTTTGATGAGATGAAATCTTTCATGAGGAGGAGCTTTCAAGAGTATAACCAAAACAACTAGATTCACATAACAATGAGTTTTGCATTAAATAAAAAAGGAAATAGAGATAGATTCAGGAGTGGGTTTTTATTTTTCTCAGGAGCTATCTTTAGCTCAAACACCCATCTCTCAAGTGTTTACCAAAAAAACCCTAGCTAAAAGAGGAAGGAAATCTAAGGTAGACAAATTAAAAGAGGAAATTGAATAAGGCATGCAAGCCACTTTAGATGGGGAATTTTCAATCAATAAAAGACTGAGGAGAGCATGTTTCTCTCCTTGTATGCAATGAAGATTGTATCATGGAATGTTAGGGGCATCAATGCCCCTAACAAAAGAGCCCACATCAAGCGTCATATTAACACTAGTGTGGTAGACATTTTCTTAATTCAGGAAGCTAAATTATCAAAGGAAGTTTTTGAATCAAAAGTCTTCAAATGGAACAAGTGGAAAGATGTAGTAGTACCTGACCAAGGGGCCTTGGGTGGACTAATTTCTTTATGGAACCCAAGGACAGTCACAGTGGACATATTAAACTCTGATAATAATTGGCAGCTCATGAATGTTCAGATTTTTGACATTGAATTCAAACTCAACAGTGTTTATGGCCCAACAACAATAGGATAAAAATCAGTTATGGGATACTCTGACAACTATAATGCAAAATTTGGGTAATCAAAAGATTATTGTTACAGGTGACTTTAATGCAATTGTCTCTTTGAATGAAAATCAAGGAGGTATCTGCCCACCACAAAAAACAATGTTGGATTTTGGGTGCTTCAATATAGATAATGCATTTCAAAATATTCTTCCAAAAAAAGGGAGATTTACTTGGACAAATTGTAGAAGATATTTTTGTCATATTGTAGTAATATTAGATAGGTTCCTAGTTTCTCAAGAATGGGCATGTACATCTTTAAATTTGGCTTCCTAGATCCTTCCATTTATTGGCTTCGATCATTATACCATATCACTAAATATAACGAAGCCAACAGGGGTCCCAGCTCATAAACCCTCTTTTAAGTTTGAGAAGATGTGGCTGAGGCATGCTTTATTTCTACCCTTTCTAAGACAATGATGGGTGAGTGTTCTAGTTCACAATGGTACAAAAATGTTTCAGTTCTTCAAAAAATTGCAACATGTTAAAGGGAAAATAAAGGATTGGAACATTAGCACTTTCAAAAATATTTTTGCTCAAAAGGAAGAGGTAGCTAAATAGTTTCTAGACATACATGAGCATATTATTCAAAATGGTATGGATTCTACTACTTATGTCAAATAGAAGGTTCTTCAGCACTAGTGGTCAGAATTGGGTAAACGAGAAGTGTACTAGTAGCAAAAATCATGAGAATTATGGTAGAAAGAGGGAGATCGTAATACTAAATTCTTTCATGCATCAACTCAACAAAATAGAGCTTAAAAAAAAATTTAAATACAAGAGATAAGCTCAAGAAACCAAATCAATAATGCAAAGGAAATTAAAAATGAGGGAGTAAAATTCTTCATGGATCTTCTTGCACCTCACAAGCATACTAGTTAGGGAAATCGAGAAGAACAAGAAGTACTTTCTGCAATGCCAAACCTTATCTCCCAAAGTGATAATGAAGCTTTGCTCAAACCATTCACACTTGAAGAACTAAGGAAAGTGGTTTTTTCAATGTTTCCCAATAAAGCCTCGAGTCCGGATGGGTTCACGACATTATCTTATCAGAAATGTTGGGATGTGTTGGGTCATGATCTTCTCTTGGATCTAGAGGAATCACGCAGATCAAGTACAATGTTGAAGCACTTCAATGTCACAAACATAGTTTTCCTCCCAAAAGTAAAGGAGCCTAAAAAATGTATAGATTTCAGACCCATTTCACTTTGTAATATAGTCTACAAGATCTTCACACAAGCGATTTATTTAAGGTTGCAATATCTTATCCCAAAAATTATATCTTAGGAACAAGGTGGCTTTTACCTAGAAGAGAGACTATAGAAGGGGAACTAGTGGCACATGAGGTACTCCATTCTATTAAATCAAACCAATTGTCTTCTTTCATTATAAAATTAGATATGATGAAAGCATACGACAGGGTGGATTGGGACTTTCTTATGAAGTTACTTGACAATTTTTGTTTCTCTAAGAAATGGTGCAAGTGGATATTGTCATGCTTGTCAGGTGCACATTTCTCTGTGATAATCAATGGCTCCCCCTATGTATTCTTCAAGGAAAATCAAGGTGTAAGACAAGGTGATCCATTGTCACCCTTTCTTTTCATAATTATGGTAGAGGCTTTGAGTAGGACCATAAAAGAGAAGCATTCTAAGGGATTATGGAAAGGAATTCTCATCCCTCATATAAATGTGTTAGTTACACATAATTTATTTGTAGATGATAGCCTATTATATGGTAAAGAAACTATCTCAGAAGCTAAGCAAATAAAATAGGTATTGGATAAATACTCAGAGGTGTTAGGTCAAAGAATTAATGCTAAAAATCCAAAAATCGTTCAATGCTAAAGCTTCCATAAGAAGGAAAATTATTAGAATATTGGGTTTCCAAGAAGTAGATCTTCCTTGCAAGTATCTAGGTATTCTACTCTTCATGGGGATCAATAAACCAACATGTTGGTATAAGGTTATTGAGAGAATAAAGCAAAAAATATGTACATGGAAAGCTAGGTGGTTGTCTTTTTCAAGCCAAATTCTATAAATAAAATATGTCCTTTCTGCAATACCTAACTACTTCATTTCAGTTTTAAGGGAACCCAACACAGTAGTTGATCAAATTCAAAAAATTATAAGAAAATTCCTTTGGAGTGGGAATATGAATGACTTTAAAAAATCCCTTTAATATCATTAGACAGTATGGTGTCAAAAAAACTAAAAGGAGAGTGGGCTTGCATGATATTCCAAAACATAATCAGGCTTTTGGTGGGAAACTCATTTGGAAAAAGTATACCAAATCAAAATCAAAATGGTGTTCCTTGATGAGGGAAAAATATCTTGATAACCAAGATCCTAAGAGAATTTTCATAGTTATTGATCCTCCCCAAGGGTCAGCCATGTGTAATTTCATGATCTCATGCAAAAAGGCGGTTACATCATATATTTCATGGGAGATCAATAAGGGAGATAAAGTTAACTTTTGGAGTGATTCTTGGAATGGGCATCCCCTGTTACAAACTTGTCAAGACTTGAAATCAACAATCCCAGTGTTCTCTTAGTTGTGGGGGACAAAGCTAATAGATTATGTTAAGTCTTTCAAGCCTCCATCAAGGGGAATGGTTTGGAAATAATTTTATTTGGAGAAAATTCCAAACAATTAACAATATTTATTAACACAAATCATGAACAACAGAATAATATTTCTATCAAGGAAAGTTGATCGGGTAATATGGGCACCATCTAAAAGTGGATCTTATTCAATCAAGTAGGGATATAAGGAAATTCTCAGTAGGGAATATTCCAATCACTCTCAAAGGGAATTCTCGTTCTGCTGGAATAGTGTGGTACTACCAAAAGCAAACAGTTTTGCTTGGCTGGTGATGAGAAAGAGAGCTTTGACAAGTGATAGGTTGGTCAAATTAGGTATTGCAGAACCTTTCAATTGTGTCTTATGTAACCAAGCTTTTGAGGATCATGACCATTTATTTTTGTAATGTCCATTTGCTCAATCCTGTTGTCTTTTTTTTGTTGGATAAAATGAACTACACTGCCACATTGCCAAATTCCATTTGGGACCTATTTTCTGCCTGACCTGTTCTATACAAAACCTCCTTTTTTGCATGTATCTAGAAAGCTATCCCAACTTTGGTTCTATGAAATATATGGTGGGAAAGGAATAAATGCATTTTAAGAAAAACCTCGACAAATATTCAATTTGTGCATACTTTGATTGAAAAGTCAATTTCAGATGTAGTAAATATCTAGACTCAAGATCATAAGAATTTGGGGGTAGTGTTATCATCATGGGATGATTTTATACTAAAGAACTCGAAGTAGATAATTCTTCCTTTTAAAGGAATCCTAAAACACCCTCACAATGTGAAAGTAGACAGGAGTACAATAAGATGGCTCCCACCATTGGAAGGCTTTTATAAATTGAACTTTGACGGGGCTTCTAGAGGAAACCCTAGCACTTCAAGAGCAAGGGTTTACATCATGGATACAAGAGGCACTATCAAAGCAGGAAAATCAATAGTTTTACCACTGGGCACAAACAATATGGTGGAATCAATGGCTTTACTTCATGGTTTTCTTCTTGCAAAACAACTTCATATCAAAGCACTTCACATTGAAGGAGATTCTCTAGTAGTGATTAATGCTTGCAAGCAGAAAAAATATTTCAACCGGTCCATCAAGTATGTGTTTTAGATTGTCTGGAAACTACTAGAATAATTTTTAGATCTTCAGATCTCTCATACCTACCGAGAAGGCAATGCTCTTGTAGATCGACTGGCTAACATGGAGTGTGATAAGAAAGAATTTTTTTTCCAAGAAAATATCAACAATATTTAGGAACTAGTAGACTTAAGAGAAGTAATAGAAAAATATTGTGCTTCTTTATCCTAAGTTAATTCATCCAAGGGACCTAGACCCTAATCATTTGAATTTTAAATTTATAACTCTTATGGATGAATTACTTTTAAAAGAAAAATTGCAAATTGCAAAGCATTTCAACAAATGTCATCAATATTACCTTAGTTATCAAGAAAGTGATATCGTACATGTGTAATCAATGATTTAAATGTCCTTGATAAGATGGATGGCAAGGATGTTTGCTTCGTGTCATATGCTTGTGAACATAGCTAAATTTGGAACATGAGTAGCGGGGTATTGCCAGTGAACTTTCATCCCAAAAAGTTTTATCAAAGCCTCAAATTTGGAGAGTGTCGTAACACTGTTTTGATATCTTATGCTCTATTTCTTGTGAGTACAACCACATGACTGATAATGCCTAATTGTGATTATTTCACATGCTTAAAGTGAGCAGGTGGCAAACTCACATTACGGATTTTGCATAAGGCATGTGCACAAACAAATGTTTAGAGATGTCCCGTCATAAAGGTAGATTCAAATCATGCTTGCATTCAAAGTTTCATCCTTTCAATAGTCCTTCGCTTGGGAATTGGGGAATCGAATGGATTTATTAAGTGAAAGGCTATCCAAAGAAAATAAAAAAATGAATTTCCTTTGCATCTTCAAAGCGGCTTTCTAATCTGTGTTTCTCTGCATGGTTTCAATTTAATCTATGTTTGCAGACTTCTGAAGGATGGAGTTCCATGTGCAAAATTATAGAGTCCTAGTGGTGGTGTGGCCATGGGAGGAACCAATTTCTGACTACATCAAAAGAAACCATCTACATTCAATGTTTAAAGTGAATTGTTCGTTGATCTTCAATTGCATCAAAACAATTGTTGGAAAAGAAATTCTCCACATAGACTCCCAACAAATCATCTTTCCAGCAAATATCCTCTTTGTCTTCTTTTCAAACATTCTAGATTTGGTACAAAACTACACCACCTTAAAGGAGATAGCAAGCAAGGTTGCTATTAGCTGTTACTTGGAGGATTATGCTTTTCTGAGAGGAGTGTTGTATGACTTCAATTTAGAAGATGGATTTGTGGGAGGTTTGTTTCCTTGACATTTTCTTCATAATAAGAAAAGGTATGCAGAGGTTTTACAAGGATTCATTATGTCAAACATGCATGAGACCTCATCTTTTCTAAACCAAGCACTCAAAAAATATCATTCTAAATTCCAAATGTTGGGAGGAAGAAAATAAATTTAAAAGGAAATTTCATGTTATTTCTTTCCTCAAACTGCATGAGTGTATTAAGGGTTGCAAGTTTTAGGTGGTCCACTAATTTGAAGTAATAGACTAGTTCCTCAAGTGCCTGATATTAATATCACAATTCATACACAAGCAGCAATAGCAAGTCAAATGTATTTTCCTTCTCAAGGTGTGTAGGATGAGAACTTCATTTTTTTTCCTACGTAGGGGTGGAATTAAGTCTAGTTCTTTCTAGAGTATGGCAGTAAGGGAGGTTTTGTAAGTATTTTTTAGATATTGTCATTTATTACTCCATGTAATACTTCAGTCAGCTTGAGGGCATAATTCAAATCCAGTGTTGATATTTTGACAGTCTTTTAACAAGCTTTGCGTAGAATATATAATCAATGTTTATATTTTGTATGGGCACAATTCAAATCTAGTGTTGATATTTTGAAGGTTGGGTTTACAATTACTGGCATTGTATAAGGGGTTTGTAAAAAGAACAAAGGGGTTTGTAATTAGGAGTTCTATATGTAGAGATAAACATACTAAGAAATTTTTGTACCTATTTGAGCTACAACCAGAGGTTTTCTTTTTGGTTCTTTCCTATCGGTGTGCTCTTCAGAACCAAATTTTGTATTATTTTATTTATATATATAATATTTATAGTGGCTTGCCACTTTTTCCAAAAAAAAAAAAAAATTAACTCTACAATTTTCCTTTAATATTTGTTTGTTATTCCAAAACATGAAAATGGATTCACTTGTTTTCATTTTGCAGTTAATCTGCCATGTAAACATATTATTTTGTTCTTATATATGCATTTTTCTTTCCATACATATATATACATATTGTGCATGGAAGAACAAAATAATACATAGACATATTTTCATATATATACTTGTTTTCATTCGAAGATATTCTGCCATGCAATTATATTATTTTGTTCTTATATATATATAGTGCATGGAAGAACAGAATAGTACATAGACATATTTCCATACATATACAAATATATATATATATATATATATATGTATGTATGTATGTATGTATGTATATATATATGTGTGTGTGTGTGTGTGTGTGTGTGTGTGTATTTGTAATTGTTTATGTGATTGTTACTACAATTATTTTTATATTATATTTATGTTCAACTCTGTATTGAAGAAAGCTCCCTTTCTCTTTCACTTGAGGTTTGCTACGATTTTTTTTTTTTATATTTATGTTCAACTCTATATTGAAGAAAGCTCCCTTTCTCTTTCACTTGAGGTTTGCTACCTCACTATGCCTGTACCTTTGTCTTTCATTTTGACAATGTTTAACCAATGTTTGTTAATGTCTCACTAAAAATATCTGCTCTAAGCCATTTCAATTCAAATAATAAAATTGAACAACCTTTCATCATGCATATATTGAATAAAAACAAACTATCCATGCACATTAAAGACAATTGCATTACAAAATTTTCATAAAACCAAGCATTGAATTGTAAACTTTCAAGATGCATATTAAAGAAAATAAAATTGTATATTTACATATATGTATACATGTATTTATATATATATATATATATACATATACAAGTGCATGGCTGAAAAACCTATAATTGTGAACCAGTGAATCCCATTCCATATTAAAGAAAAGAAAATTGTATATTTATATATATATGTATAGATGTATATATATACATGTATACTTACTTATATATATATACAAGTGCATGGCTGAAAAACCTATAATTGTGAACCAGTGAATCCCATTCCATGTTTAACCATTGCATGGCAAAAAACCCTATAATTTTCTATATAATAAGGTTGTTGTTTCAGGGAAGTGATGCCTGCAACAATTGGAGATAAGTGTGGAGAAAGAGGGGTTTGATGTAGCAAAGCGCATAGATTGTTGGAAAAAACTAATGCCTGAATGAGTTTAACCTAACAAAAAACATGAATTCATTCTGGGTTTTACCTCCAAGGTAAAACATATGATTCTATTCATGTTTTTTTTTTGCGTTCAACTCATTCAATCTAGTGTATTGCACAGGAGGGAATGTGTTGTTGAGCAAGCAATAGATGTATATGATTACTTCCTTTCCCCACCCTAAATGACTAGTTTAGAGTAGTAATCGCTCATCACCTCCTTTGTTACCTCCACTAGGAAACTTGCCTTACGCATCCCTCTGCACTTACTTGGACTATCAAGCACATAATTCAAAGATCAAGGTTCATTCAATGCTCTAAATTCTCTTATCTCGCTCATTGTCATTTCTTTTGTTTGAAAACATTTTGGAGTGTTCATTTGGTTATGCACCCATGCATGTTTGGCTCTCCCCAACTCATTGTTCGGCTTTGCACTCTCGAAAGCTCCCTTTCTCTTTTTGGTGAGCTTTTTTACCTCACTAGGCCTCTACTAGTGCCTATATATATTAAAACTAATATATTTATATATATATATATATATATATATATATATGAATACATACATACATACATACTTACATACATATATAATGTGTGTGTATGTATGTATGTATGTATGTATGTGTATGTATATATATAGATAATGTGTGTGTGTATGTATCTATGTATCTATGTATTCATATATATATTTATATATATGTATGTATATATATAAATATACATACATATATATATACATGTTTGTGTATATATACATTCATACATACATACATACATATATATATAATGTGTGTGTATGTATGTATGTATCTATGTGTGCACTGTTTATGGATTTCAATGCATTTTAGTTCCATAGATTGTGATTGTTACACCCTATCATGTTGGTATATATGTTTAACTCGTGTACATATGTTTAATTTTAATTTTCAATTGGATTGTTCAATTGCTTTCTTCAATTCGATGGTTCAATTTTATTGCTCAATTTGATTGTTCAATTGCATTGTTAAATTTGAATGATCAATTGGATTGTTCAATTGCATTGTTAAAAGTTATTGTTCTATTGCATTGTTCTATTGGATTGTTCAAATGGATTGTTCTATTTGATTGATCAATTGGAATGTTCAATTTTACTATACAATTGCATTGTTCAATGGCATTGTTCAATTGTAATATTTAATTTCATTGTTCAGTTGCAATGTTCAATTCAATTGTTCATTTTGATTGTTCAATTTGAATGTCATATATGTCATGTACATTCATTAGTAGTTATTCATTTCATTCTTTTAGACATGTTGATATATTTGGTTGATACTTGTAAATTTTTGTCTTGTTCAATCTTCTTCAATGGTGTACAATTTCAATTCATTATTGGCTTTGTGATGGTGAATTTCATGTCAAAGGTAAACACAAAAGGATACTATACATTCTTATTGTAAGTTAAATACTTTCCTTCTACAATTTTCTTATTAATGACTATTTTCATATATGTTTGCAGGATTCGGTTGGAGAAATTCGCCATACCATTGGCCATCTCCAATTCATAGAGGTGAGGTTTTTAACCTCACTAAAGCTACACCATTGTCTCCTATCATTCCCTTTTCTTTCTTCTTTTCACTTATTTTTTTTGTTATGGGTGTGTTGTGTTACTTAAGTTGAATGTTATTATTTATTTTGTTGCTGATTTTGAACAGAATATTTAAAGTGTTTATTTGATTGTCCATAGATCGAAGGTTCTCTTTCGTTCTAAGTGCATTGACAATGTGCTCCATGATGTTTATGGTGTGTAGGGTGTTTATGAACACTTCCAATACTTGTGTTCATAAAAACACTCAATTTTTCAAGGAAATATATGGTTCTCTTCATGCATCATTGTGACTTTAATGGGTTTAATCTTTTCATTTAATTTCTATCTATACATACACTATAACTTTCAATCTATATATCAATGTATGTATGTATATATCTATTTATCTATGTATATATATGTACATAGCATATATATGTAGATACATATATGTATATATATGCAGATATATATAGATATATACACATATATATATATACACATACACACACACACACACACACACACACATATATATATATATATTTGTAAATACATATATGTATATAGCTATATATATGTAGATACATATATGTCTATATGTGTAGATGCATATATGTATATATGTGTAGATGCATTTATGTATATATATGTACATACATATGTATACATGTAGATACACATTCATATATATGTAGATACACATTGACATGTATGTAGATACACTTTGATATATATGTAGATACATATATACACATGTAGATACACATTGATATATATGTAGATAGATATATATACATTTTTCAATTTGATTTTTCAATTGTATTGTTCAATTGGAATGTAGATACATATACATACATGTGGATAGACATTGAGATATATATATACATAGCTCAGTTTGATTGTTCAATTGCATTGTACATATATATACATGTAGATACACTTTGATATATATGTAGATACACATTGATATATATGTAAATACATATATATATATGCATGTATATAAACATTTATATATATGTACATAGATATATATGTATATATGTATTGACATAGACATAAATCTAAATACTTATGCACATAGATACATATGTACATTCTTATGCACATACATATATATGTACATGTGTATGCACATATAATCACTGCATATATCCTCGAAATGAAAACCACTCAAACCATTTACATATTTGGGGATAACAAACAAATGTTATAACCAAATTGTAGATTTAAAGTTTACGCAATGATGAACATAATAATAGGGGATAGCTAGAATCATATAGGTCAAATAGGTCATATCCATCTCTACCATTCACAAAACAAGAGTGAACTATAATGTACTTGTTGATGCCAAGAATTGGCAAGATAACAACCCTTTGTGGGAAACTCAGTTTATGGGGGACTTATTGCTCAAAACTAAGTGACCTCCGAATTTTTAAAGAAGTTGGCTTCTTCTATAATTGGGGTTTTGGAATGGGAAAAGGAAGCAGATATAAAAATAAAATATCTAACTAAGGCGGTGCACCAAAATTTAGATAAAAGACACAATAAACCTATCTTTTGGATATTATCTAAAGGTTCGCTCAGCAATTTACCATGTCCTAAAATACCAAAAATTAAATATTGAAGCATGAACAACTCATTCAATGACATAAAATAATTTTTACACCGATTTACTGAAAAGAAGAGTCAAAGGACATGATCTAAACCAACAAACTTGCATTCAAATTATAGAAGTTTGACAAATAAACCATTCAAACAATAATGGCATAGCATAAAGTTTATCAATATCATAAGAAAACAGAGAGGCGGAACAATGACACAGTCTGTGAGTTCTTGCAATAACCTAAACAATAAAAAGGCCTGGTGTCTCTCTAAAATCCTATAATTATTAAACTAGTGGAACTTAGAACATGTAAAATTTAATCTTCCAACCCCTCTTCAGAAGCAAAGAGAAGTATATATAGTCAGCATTCCCACCACCTAGTGAGCAACAACTAAAAAGATTCAAAATTTGGAGAAATGATGTCGCAACAATGATTCCCCTCGGCCCTTGTAACAAAAAAGGTTCAGGCCATAGCATTTGGTCACCTCCCATCCAGGTGCATCCCCTATGAATGATGGTAGTGGTCCTACACAAACAAGTGTCACCACCTAGTATAAGCAGTTAGAACACGTGGTAGCATCTCACAGCCTATAGTTCGCTTCATCCTATGTTGAAGAAGCATTTGCAAGGAGAAAAATGGAAGCATGGCGTAGGTCATGTTCATTCTCTCCTCCCTTCATTGAAAGCCTGTGTGTCAATGACACATAACAACAATGTTTACTATAGACACCACTCGTGGGGCCCACAAAATCTTAACGTCGATGGGAGCTACATGAAACATGGTAGGACTCAACAAGGAAACGAAGGGAAGTAGTTAAAATAGCCTACAGTGAAGACACATGGGAGCATAGCGGAGGCCAGTAGAAGAGAAAAGGAGAGAATTCCCTTAGAGAGTGCTAAGAAAACATGTGGTGAAGGCCGTGGTCGTTTATCAAAAGGGTCTGATGATGTTCATTGAAGGCATGGGCCAATACCTAGCAAAACATAAAACCTTAAGGGAGCATGGTGAATTTTGTATTCACAACTTCTAGTGACTATTAGGGGCATTTCGCTTGAGGAACATGGAACCCAAAATTTTCTCTTGTTTGCAGACTGGAGCACCATCTATTGGCAATAGAATTAGAGCTTAGAAAGGGCTACCTGTACGGGTGGCCAGTTGTCTTTGGATGGTCTTGTTATATTGCACAAATTTTCCTACGCTCTACCTAAGTCGAGTGTTTCCTTATAAGGTAGCACCTCAGGTAAACCAACCCCTACCTCACAATCGAAAAGTAGTTGTGCAAGAGGATGAATGACACTCTCAATGTCCGCTGTAGTAGGAGGTCGACTAAAAATCTAGAAAGTGGTTGGGTCTTGCTCCTTCTCTTCAATTTTCTCTGCAATTTGCTTAGCTGTGGCAATCGACCCATCTTCAAGAAATGGGGATGACAAGCCCATTTTGCTCAACCGGGAGAAATCTTCCTGCATGCCATCCATAGTCTTGTTCAAAGTAGCTACAACAACTTTAGTTCACAAGAAGGCCATGTGGCAATGGATGAACTTGTTTTCCATTTGGGCAGCAATATTTGACCCTCAATTCCTGCCTTGGCTAGGTCTTCATTAGAGACCATGTATAGGTTGCTCAGCAAACTCTTTGCTTCATGAACCTTCTTTGTGATGAACCATGGGAATTGCTCAATTGTTCTGTGAACCTCCTAGCTCAATTTTGTTGCCTTCGAGATGAACCAGAGCATTGGCTGCAGTGTTAGGCAAAAGGCTTTAACCTTTTCCCAATAAGAAATGTATAGCTACTGAGTTACTGGGATGAGGCCCGGCTATGCAACGGGGGCTTGGAGAGAACTCTTTAGAAGGGAAATCTCTACATCCTTTGAATTGAGATCCTCTGCTAATTTTGTAACTCTCTTTTTTGAGGATGCAAGTTGTTCCTAGAGGCTACTTAGCTCTTTATACCAGTTCTCCTTGGTTTGAGCATCGTTCACCAATTCTATGTTAAGAGAAGACTTTGTCTCTTAGAGCTCTTTTTCTAGTTGGGCCTTTCAGCCTTCAAATTCCTTTTGATTCTTTTCTAAGTTATGCTCATGTAGAGCATGTTGAGATGCTAGCTCTTTATCCTTTTGTTGCATATTTTTCCCCATCATAGCCAATTGGCTCTAATATTCCTAGCTCTTTGACCACAACTCATTGATCAGTGTGGGGTCAATGGACTGGGACTTATTGAGTTCTTCTTGGAGTCTATTCCACTCCAACTCTTCTACCCACACTTTCTCAAATAAGTGCACAACTTCTACCTCTAGTGATTTCTCCTTTGTCTCTAGGAAATTGACCCTTTCCTTCACAAGCTTTAGCTTCTCCTCTTTTTTCTTTAGTTGATGGCTAGACTTGAGGAAGTCGGTTTCCACCACCCATTACGTTTCTTCCATGAGTTCCACCTTGTCTTGTGGTTGGGACACATTCAGATTGAGTCCCATGGCATACAAGTTGTAGTCATTGGGAAACATCTCTCCTTGTAGTTTGGTAGTGTTTGGGTACATGGTGGAAAAATTGAGCGTTCCTTGCACCTCATTGTACACCGTATACACTTTTGGCTTTGCATCCTTTTTGTCATCCTTTGCCTTTTTCTTTTGCATTCTAACAGACCATGCTTGCTTTGTGGCCTCTCCCTGGGCTATGAAATTAGGTGGTGACTAAACTAGCATGCTTGCAAAGGGTGCACTGGGAGGTAGGGAAAAAGGGATTGTAAGTGTTTTAGGCCCCTGTGTTTGCTTCTTCTAGAGAGTAACAATTTGTGGGGAGAAGGGACTTGCCAAGGTTCGGTTTGCGAACCAGTAGAAGGGCTCATCAGTTTCCGCAGTGATGGGATAGTCATTTTTGAGTATGTTTGTTGGGCATATTGGGTCAAACCTGAGGTTGCAGTACCAATGGTGGTTGAGCCTTCAAAAAGAGAGGTGAGGAGTGATTGAGCAGTGACAACTGGTGTTAAGGTTTGCAGAGGCATTAAGATAGATGGCCTAGTTTGAGCGAATCAAGAGAAACCTCCCGCAAACATTGTGGTAGGGGTAGAGAAGATAGGGCTGACACTTGCAGTAAGGGGTACTATGAGAATGGAAGAGGATACTAAATATTGAGAAGTAAGAAAAGGAGCAAGCATTACCTATTAACTAGATGTTGATGGTGCTCCACTTGTTGTTGGCTCCTCCCTTACTTTGAACTCTTGGCTCATTACGAGCACTTGGTTTGCAACAAGCTCTTGTGAACTTTCTCCTATAATAACTTCCATGCACTACCGTTGAGGGGGTGGGGAGTCTCCAATCTCCACAATTTTTTGTTGTTGCGCTTGGGACCCCCTTGTCACTTTTGAGGCCTAGGTAAGCATCCACAAAGCTCTTGATATATTTAATCACACATTTGAAGTGACATAAGCAGGTTTCCCTATGGACTTCTTTTTTTGAGCAGAGGATGTCAATGTATGGGCTCCCTTTTCTACATGCTCTTCTTCTTTATCAAAGTCATTTCCTCCACTAGCATTTGAGTCAGAAGTAGGATGCTTCTCATCCCACATCCTGTCAAACTCTTCATCATCTGGCATGCTTTCATAAGGTGTATTAAGTTGTTTTGTCTCTTGGTGATATATCTAGAAGGCTCTAGTCCTTTCTATACTTCATTCTTGTTCTTTTCTCAACTTATTGAATATATATTTTCCCATTTTGTAGTTCTCATCATAATCTACCTCAATGAAATAAAACCTATGCCATGGCGGCCTACTATCCTCTGTGGGAATATGAATTATTTCAGCCAATAATTCATCCTCATCCTCCAATGGGTTGTACCTCTTCTCCTAGTAAGGTCAAGGATTGTGAGTTACCTTGATATGCTCATATGGTAGATCATTGAAAGGGTTGTAATTCCATTTATCGTAGATCATTACCAACCATAGATGAGCCAGCTTATCCTACAATAGTGGGTGTGTCTACTTCTTTTTCATGGCCACGGTTTTCAAGCTTTGCAGGCAGGTGAAGAATCCCTTCCTCTTGGATTTTTCGCTGCAAAAAGTAACATCAATAATGTAGGTCTGGTGGAATAATTCATGGGCTAGCATGTCAGAAGGTGGAATGGTTCCTCAATGAAGCCTCACATCCAGATGAATGTGAAATCTGCTCCAAAAAACTATTCACAACTAGGAATGAAGTTTTTTATATGCTTTGTCTGCGTCAAAGTGAGTCAATTAATATTATCTTCTCCTTGCAAATCTTGCAAAATCAGAGTCAAGAAATAATCCAAAAATGCATAATAATCAAAAGTGGAAGAGAGGAGAGGAGTCCAAACAGAAACTGGCTTTCTTCTATTCTTTTCATCAAAAATAGACAACTTCACTCGCTTATCAAAGAAATTAGGGTTCTGATACAAAAATATATGGGCAAGATAGGAAGGGAATCTAAACTTTCGTTCAACTTGGTATTTGTTAATTTTCTCTATCATTTTCTTTGTGAGGTATTCCACAAAATTATACCAAAAGTAAGACTATTTCCTGTGAAACTGGAAACCTGAGGCCAATTGAAATGCATTCACCTCTTGGTTAGTGTCCAGACTGAAAAACAAATGATATCATTGAAAAGGAATCTTGTAGGTCTATCTCAAAAGCACCATGTTATGCTAGAATTCTTGGTGGCTTCCCCTGCTCTGCTTCAATCCTTTGGGTTTCCTCATTATAAAACTCCATAGCCTTATTCCTAGTGTTCCATATATGATCCCCTTGTTTAGGAGTGAATTCCTCCATTTTCATCCCTCTTTTCTTAGGATCAGGAATACACAACATATTCCAGATGGCCCCCAGAGTGATGTTAACCAACAGAGTCTGGCCCTCGATGGTGTTGGTGCTTAGGCTAAAATGCTTAATGGTTGCATTGACTAATTATGGGCAATAGTGCACAAATGGGACCATATATTATTGAATCCCGTTGAACCATAGTTTATTTGCTATTGACAATATCCTTTTGCACACCTTCATTCTTTCACAGGCTGCTTCCCTTAATCCTTTAGGGATTTTTTGTGAGAAAATGATCATGAATGTTATCCCAATCCTCCTGAATTAAGCTTTGGTCTTTGTATTTTTTGGGCTTCTCTAGCTCCTATGTGTTTTTCCACTTTGGCTTGTCAGGAATACCAAGCATTGCATAAGAAATATTTTCAAAGACATGATGCTCCTTGCATAGCTTGAGATAAGCTTCGTGTCACCTCCTTCTTAGTTTCTTGGCTTGAACTTTATACCATTTTTGTTTATAGGAAGCTTTTGCTTAGCTTGAATTTCTCTGCAATTTTATCTCAGCTGTGGCTATGCACTAAAAATGGCTTATGCTCTAGGCAGCATATTTTAAAAGACCTTTTAAGTGCTTAAATATTTCACATGCAATACTTAGCTATTTTTCCTCAAGGTGGTAGACAAGAGTTACCTTTTTGCATTTAATTCAGCATGTATTGCCAACCTTTGGCTTGTGCGAGATGAATCACTTGTTATTTTGATGTGACAAGAATTCATAATTGTAATTAGCAATTGTATTGTACATCACAATTTTCTTGGAACTTGATCCAACGCTTTGCTAGCAACTTAAGCATTCGTATGCGTTGACAATTAATATTCCAAAAAGAATGATTAATCCAAAGATGCGATCAACGTTTCAAAAGATATGAGCTCTGCCTTAGAATAAGCAAAACACCTAAAGAATGACACCTCAGTCCTCGTCCATTCATAATATTGCTGATTGCTACCACGTACTTAGGCTAATTAATTAGCCCTTATTAGTTTTGCATGCAACAAACCATACTCAACAGACGCAACTGGGTGGGAAATTCGAGCAAGCTTAGGCACAACTTTGAAGTTGGTACTCGATTAGCATCACGTTTATGGTAAGCAGATTACCATGCATTTCCTCACTTTTTCTATAAATAGGAATCTAAGTAGTAGCAAAATCAAACTTAATGATTAGAGAAAATTTGGTAGTAGGTAATTGGTTTAGCAGTTTAGCATTGGCAATGCATAGCGTTTTCATGGGCTAGACTTAGGCACTTTGTAGAGATAGTTTCAGGCTAGTTGCAGAGCGATTGCCAGCATGAATACCCCAATTAGGCTAGTGTTTCATAAGTCTTAGATTGTCTTCCTAGGTGAAATTTCTACTAAGCGTTTGAAGAGGATGACAAAGAATAAGAATTCTCTAGCTATTATAGCCATGAAATGGGTTCTGGGATAGGATTTCCTTGAATATGAGGACAAGTATCGAGTTAACACTGATATGTGCTCACACTTTGTCACCTCCACATTGGATATTCAAATTCCCAAGCCCCTGATTCTTTGTCTTGTTAACGAAATATTTCCTAAGAAGTACCTAAATGGCCTCAGAGAGGTAGTGGCAAATGCTACATTCGGTGGAGGCATACCGATCACAAGTGACCTATGGAGGTTCATAGTAAAGGATAAATTTGTACCATGGCTGTCATTTTTGAGTGGCTTTCACCTTCACAAGATGAGCACCACTAGAGAGTCACTTGAGGCTTCCATTTTCTATTTTGCTTCTACAATGTGGTGTCGTTCTACGACATCGACTGGTACATGAACTTTAGGAACCTTGTGTTCCCTCTACCTCTAGCCATTTCTCTTGTTAATGATGCTACTGCTGACAATGATGCCCCTATGGATGAAGATATTGTGGATGCTACTATTGATGCATCCATTTTTACTGCCCATGTTGTGGACTGAAGACTTTCATGCTTTTCTTTTTTCCTTTTCAAAAAACTTGTAGCAATTAGTCTATTTTTTGTATACATGCCTGAAAAAGTCTTTTCATAAAATATATGAAAGAAGCATAATAGAACTATATAGCTTTAGAATCATGGCCTTTGAGCCATTTTGAAAATATAAATATCAAAGCATATATATAATGAAAATATATCTTTATATAATCATCTTGTTGTCTGCTTTTGGATTCTATAACTGGGTCATCTTTTTCTTTTCAGCATGTATGTATCAATTCAATTTGTGGGTGTTTAATTTTTTGCTCTTTTCAGCTATGAGTTTATTTCCTTACTTTCTGCAATTAATGGGTGACTTGTTCTTTTCATCCTGAACCATAGAATAAATAAAAAGATTGGCCAACAAAACAAAAGGGGAAAGAAGGGAAAAGCACTATAGACATATTTACATTGGTAGGGTAAGCAAGCTTAATTAAATAATTTAAGGTGAATTGTGTTGACTAGAATTCTCAACGCTTATTTTTCCATAGTTTCTAACTCATGCATTATGTTCCTTGCATTGAATTATTCTGAATGAGCCCTCTCAAAAGCTGCCAAACTTCCCATGCTAACCCGACTTTGCAACCCTTTCATTAAATTTTAGCACTAGGTCTCTACACTTTAGACCTTGGTTAGACGCTTTCTTGTCAAACCACCTTTTAACCACTTGTTGGTGGTTAGCCATGGAAGTTAGGGACTTTTCCCTTTTCTCTTCTACTTCTAGCAACTCGACTAACTGCACCTCCATTGCGCCATTTTGTTCCACCTCTAGATATTTTAGCAATTGTAGTGTCAAAATCTCCATAGAGATAGGCAATGGCGCCTCTTTTCCATATGCTAGCTCATATGAAAACGTCTTGAGGACTTGCTTAGGAGTTATGCGGTCTACCCAGAGCGCTACTCGAAGGTTTTTATGCCATTCCCTTTGGTATTCTAACCCAATTATTTTGAGGAGTCAAACCAAATTCTTGTTTGTTGACTCAACTAAGTTGTTCCCCTATTGGTAGTAGTTTGATGATGTTTTAAGGAAATTCCATGCATAAGTGCGAATTGACTTACCTTAGAGCCTAGGAAAGCTTTAGCATTGTCAGAGATGATAGTTTTGGGTGAGCTAAATCTCGTCACAAGTTCCTCTAGGAAATCCACTATCTCTTCCTTTGTTGCATTTTTTAGTGAGATGACTTCGGTCCACTTAGTGAAGTAGTCAATGGTCGTCAAGATCCATTTATGTCCTATGCTAGAGGATGGGTTGATTATTTTGATGAATTCCATCATCAACCACTATCAGATTGAGAGGCATTACAAAATTCTTTCTTCTTCATGCAAAGGACTGGCATTCCTTGCAGATTTTCATCAAGGAGTAGGAATCATTGAATAGTGTCAGCCAAAAGTATCTCGCACACATGATTTTGATGGTGGTTGTCTTTGCATAGAAATGTCTTCCAACGAAACTACTATGGTAAGTGTTGAGGATCCCTTTTTCTTCCTCTATGGTAACACACCGCAATAGAACATCGTTAAAATTTCTCTTGAATAGGATCCCTTCAATGAGCGTGTATCCGTTGTTTTGCAATTGGTAGAATCTCCTCTTCTAAGAAGGAAGGCCCAAAGGATACTTTCCTATGTGCATAAATATTACTCTATCTACCAGCCAACAACCTTTGGATTCCAACTCGTTCATTAGGACTAGCTCCAGCTACTCTTCTTCGGTGGCTATTTCTTCATCATGCACAAGATATTTGCACAACCCTCTTCCTCAAACAGTCTTTGTAGGCTTAACCTCAAAGTAATATTTGAGGATCTTGGTGATCTAATTGGCTCTTTTCTCAGTGATTTATCCTTCCATGATTCATTCACACACACTAGAATTTGCAACATATACAATCACCTTATTGCAAGATATTAAGTGTCAAAATTTCTTGAGCCCCTTAACTATTGCAAACACTTGCCTCTCTAAAAAGTTGTAGTTTCTTTCATATTCCTTCAAGGTCTGGGAGTGAAATTCTATAGGATGTTCTCCCTTTCCCTCATCATATTTCTAAGTCAAGATAGTATCAATACTTGAATTGCTACTGAATACATACATTATGAAGTTCTTTGATAATTCTAGATTGACCAAAACAGGAGCAGAGGAAATAGCATCCTTGACTCTCTCAAAGGCTTCTCTAGCTTCTTTTTTCCATTTAAATGTTTGATCCTTTTTTAGCATCAAGGTGATTGGCCTAATTATTCCTGAAAAATCATAAATAAATTTGCTAACAAAATTTACCTTTCCCAAGAAGGACTGGATGTCTTTCTTGTTGACCAAAAGGGGAAGTTGTTTGATTGCTTTCACCTGCTCACGATCAATTGAAATTCCTTCTTTGGACACTACGTGCCCCAATAGCTTACCTTGTAGTACTCCGAAGACACATTTTCTTAGGTTTAGGGACATCCCAAACTCCTGACATTTCTTGAACACCATCTCAAGGTGATAAAAATGATCATCCTTGGACCTGGAGAACACTGTCAATTCATCCAAATAGATTAGGATAATCTTGTTGATTAGTTTGCTAAAAGCGATATCCACTGCCCATTGGAAAGTGGCTCCTATGTTTGAGAGGCCGAATGACATCTTAGCATATGTGAATATTCCCCATTTGGTAGTGAATGTTGTCTTATGTTGATCCTCTTCTTTGACTTGGATCTGATTATAACTGGAGAAGCCATCTAACAAGGAGAACATCTATGATCCTACCACTGTTTGTAGGATTGACTCCATTGAAGGTAGTGTGTAATGATCCTTCAAGGATGCTTTGTTAAGGTCTCAAAAGTCCACACATAGACAAATATCTCCATTCTTATTTTGGACCAAGACCGGATTGGATGTACCCACATGTTGTGCTTGATTGAGAAGACAATCTACGACTGAATTAGCTTTATTAATTCTTGCGCCATTAGTGCTTCAATCTTGGGATTCACTGGCCTCTATTTTTGGTAGACCATTTTTGTGCCTTCCACCAACTCTATTGTATGTTTAATGATATCAAGATCATATCCCCTTAGGTCATAGTATGAATAAGCCACCACTCCATTTTTTTTGCAAAATTTGATAAAGAGTGACCAATCCCTTTGGAAGCTTGTTGGATTTTAGCTAAATAATTTGTCCTTCATAAGCTTCAGCAATCTTCAGTTGGAGCTGGTTGGAAAACTCTCTTGACTGTTGGATGAATAAGGCAATGTGTTCATCACTGTCAAACACTTGCCAGCTTTGGTCATTATTTGGAATGGCTGGTTGGACTATCACTCGTATAAAGTGTTTGTTGTGAATGAGGTCAGAGGCAGGATCAAACTGGGATCCAATTGATGCCATGCAGTCTACATCTATATTTTGTTCTTAGAGCACCATCTAAATGTTGAAAGCTTCAAATCCCTCAATTAGGTCCCAAAATCGGTGTCTATAGGATCGCATGCAGACATTCTTGGCCGCAGAAATTCCTCGAACTTGATTGACTACTAGTTTGAAATCTCTAAACAACATTAATTGCTTAATGCCTATCCATTCTGCAAGGCTAATACCTTTCACTAGTCCTTCATATTCAGTTTCGTTGTTCAAGCAAGCGAACTAGAAGCAGAAAGATCTCAGTGTCTTTTCATTCTATGGGGACATTAAACATATTTTGGCTCTTGTGCCATTTTTGCATCTTGCACAGTCGAAATGTAGCATCCATATCTCTGAGGCTTGACCATTCTCTGGTTTTCTAATGACCTTCGATAGCACTAGATCTTCACCATAGATGACATAGGTGCCCAACCCAGTGGCATGGTAGTTGTTGAAAGGATTAGTATCCCTATGTTTTCTCAATATAAAATCTTCTTGATTGATTCGATCTCTAGTCACCTTTTCATCTTCTAGTAGCTCAACACAATATATTTCTTGCTTAGTAATAGAAGTATGAGTGACCTCAAATTTGATCATGGATTCATTGGCCACATGCTCTGAATGCATAGCTTCAAATTCTATCTTCATTTTCGCATCGCGCTTCATCCTGAGAATCATGTGTGACCAATCTAGGGACAGGTATCCGCCCATCTTTGAAGTAATTTATTGGGATATACAGAGGCCAAACATGGGGGGAACATCTATGATCATAGTCTCTTGTGACACCATGATGCTAGGGAAGGTGAATAGAGTCAGGGGAAGATCCTTGATGAGACTGATAGTTTCAACTCTGTTTCCATCAAGCTACATCACTCTCATTTTTAAAGGTTCATAACTGAGTCCTAAAGCTTCAACTATTTGTTTTGGCATAACTATGGTGCTAGCATCAGATTCAATCATGGCATTGTGTAATAACTTCTCTCCCACAACAAGTGTTAGGAAGAAGGTTTTGGGTTTCAAGTTATCTCTTACCTCAACAGGAGCATCCATTGTGTTATTTGTGAGAACTCTGGCCGGGGGTGATTGGTCAACAGCCTTTCCTTTGAGCAATTGCTCATTTGGTTCAATGATTAGATCCTCTTGGAGCACCTTCTGTAGTAATGTCTTATGTTCTGGGATAGCTAATATATCCCAAAGAGACACATTAGTGGATGATTTCTTTAACTATTCCACCACGTTGAAGGGTAGTGAATTTAGGGATTTTTGCTCTTTTTCTCTTGTTATGAAAAGTTCCCTCCGCAATAGAAATTGTGTCACCATGATGAAGGTACTAAGCATTTGGTCAGAAGAACTTTTAAATTGTGGACTAACTAGTTGTGGAACAACTGGTTCGCCTGTGAATCTCCTCTTTGAGCGAGTGTTGTAATCGAACTATACTTGTAGTGTTTTAGATGTGAATGCATCATTGGAAAACACCACTTCTTCTTCTTCCATCCATGAGAAGAGTGTGTGATCGAGAGTGATATCCACTTCTTGCTCTAATGACATCCCTTGCATTTGTGTGGTGAGCATTGCATTTTCCATTTGCTAAGAGGCATACACATAGCTTCCGGGATCTAACATTGCACCTTGGCTGCGCTGCTCTACCACATTTTGTTGTAGGTTGTCACATGGAAAAATTTGAGGCATGTGTGAATCGCCACAAGGGAAGCACCAGGGGTTGGTGTCATCCACTAAATCGTTTATCCCCATAGTCAACTCTCTGCTCAAGCTTAGGTTGGCACTTTGCAGCTGAGTGGGTACCGACACTATCTAATTTGTTGTTTCCGCCTGTGGATTTGTGCAGGCGCCTCTTTGGAACCAGTTTTATTGGTGATAGGACCTTCCACCTTGATAATTCTGGTAGTTCAACTTCAGAGGTATAGCCTGGTTGTGCTTGATAACAGTTATCTTGTTGGCCATATGTCGTAACATTTCCTTGACGTCACTCATTTCCTCCTTGGAAGAACCAGATGAAGAAACATTATGTGGTGCACTCGGATATGTGTACATGGATTGAGGAGTTGATGCACTGGTAGAAGGCATCTCCTGACCAGGGACCGATATTTCTAGAAACAAAGGAATGATGGGATGAGGTTGCAACTTTTCAGAGTCTATTATATTGCTCTTCACCTTGACAATGATGCTATATGCACCCGATAATGTGGTTTCACCAAGAGATTGGATCATCATGAAAATGTCAGGGTTGATAGATTTCAAATAGAACATAAATTCCAGATCGGGTGGCAGGCGGATATCAACTTGAATCCTCTACTAGCTGGTATGGAACCGAGCATTAAAGTCAGCCATGGCTTCATTCAAGGCTCGCTTTATAACTAATAGTTGATAATATAGCGAGGACCAATCTCCTTCATTCAAAAATATTTGATAGAAAGGATATGCGAGCTCATTCCAGGTACTAATAGTATTTGCTTGCAGTGTGTGGTAGCAATCCAACACCTTACCTCTGAATGAGGAGATGAGCAACCTTAACACTATATTTTGGTCTATAACACCATGTAGCAGAAATACATCCACAACATCTTTCATTTATGTTTGGATGGTTTCCTTGAGCCATCTCCAGTGAATTTAGGTATAGGTTTTAGGGCAGAAACTAGGATAGCGGCCCAAATGATTGGGGCTACTAGTGCAACAAGAGTACTTCTAGCATCCCATGCCACATAATTTCTATTAGCAATAGGCAACATGGCTAGCATAAAGGGTGGAGGAAGCGAAACATTCACTAATTGGGTCGCAAGCTATACTGTCCCTAATGGTGGTACTAATAAACTAGGATTATTTATTGTTTGGGACCTAGTAAAAATTTGAAGGCTCATACACCCTTCTGAAAATTAGATTCATTTAAGCACAGTCCCATCGGGCATGCCAGGAAAAATAAAAATTGTTGATGCCAAGAATTGGCAAGATAATAGCCCTTTGTGGGAAACTCAATTTATGGGGGACTTATTGCACTAAACTAAGTGACCTTCAAATTTTTAAAGAAGTTGGATTCTTCTGTAATTGGGGTTTTGGAATGGGAAAAGGAAGTAGATATAAAAATAAAATATCTAACTAAGGTGATGCATCAGAATTTAGATAAAAGGCATGATAAACCTATCTTTTGGATATGATCTAAGGACTCGCTCAACAATTACTATGTCCTAGAATAACATAAATTAAAGATTGAAGCATGAAAAACTCATTCAATGACATAAAATAAATTTCACACCCATTTATTGAAAAGAAGAGTCAAAAAACATGATCTAAACCAGCAAACTTGCATTCAAATTATAGAAGTTTGACAAATAAACCATTCAAACAATAATGGCACAACATAAAATTATCAATATCATAAGAAAATAGAGAGTTCAAACAATGGCATAGTTTGTGAGTTCTTGCAATAACCTAAACAATAAAAAGGCCTGGTGTCTCTCTAAAATCATGTAATTCTTAAACTAGTGGAATTAGAAATGTAACATGTAATCTTCCAACCCCTCTTCAGAAGCAAAGAGAAAATATATATAGTCAGCATTCCCACCACTTGGCCAGCAACAACTGAAAATATTCAGAATCTGGAGCAATGATGTTGCAACAATGATTCCCCTTAGCCATTGTAACAAAAAAGGTTTGGGCCATAGCATTTGGTCACCTCCCATCTAGGTGCATCCCCTGTGAATGATGGCAGTGGTCCCACACAAAAAAGTGTCGCCACCCAATATAAACAGTTAGAACATGTGGCAGCATATCGCATCTTGTACTTTGCTTCATCCTATGTTGAAGAAGAATTTGCAAGGAGATAGATGGCAGCATGGCACAGGTCGTGTTCATTCTATCCTCCCTTTGTTGAAAGCCTACATTGTAGTGACAGGTAGAAGCAATGTTTACTATAGACACCGCTCGTGGGGCCCACCAAATCTTGACACAGATGGGAGCTATGTGGCACACGGGCAAGACCCGATGGGGAAACAAAGGGAAGTAGTTAAAATATCCCGAGGTGAAGACACATGGGAGCATAGCAAGGGCTGGTAGAAGAGAAAAGAATAGAATTCCCTCAAAGAGTGTTGAACAGACATGTGGCAGAGGTTGTGGTCATTTATCAAAAAGGGTTGATGATGTTCATTGAAGGCATGGGTCGGTACCTAGCAAAAAAAAAAACTTGAAGGGAGCATAGTGAATTTTGTATTCACAATACTAAAACAAATAAACTTGAGATAAGACATACATACATGTTATCTTTTGTAGAGGTATAGCCTAAAAGTAAATTTCAATTGAGCTACTGATATACAAAAGGATAGATTACATCAAGTATTTCGTTATGAAGTGTTGTGGATTTTAGACATGTCTAGTAGACCTTTTTAATGACTATATGAAATGTATTCACATGCAATTTCAAATGTTAAATTATCAATGTAGACTATATTGTATGAAATGTTGTATAAGATTATTAGCATTGAATATTTTTTTCACAAATGTAGAATAGATATTATAAACATAGTAATTGTTGTAAACAAAATTGAAACAGTTTATCTGCATAGAATATATTTTCACAATTGTAGAATAGATATTATAAACATAGCAATTGTAGTAAACAAAATTGAAATAGACTATCTACATATAATATATTTTCTGAAATGTAGATTATAAGACAACCATTAAAAAGGTATTAACATAGTTGTCAATGGGATCGACACTAGAGTGCCTTAATATGTAATTGTAAAACATTTTTCACCCACAAAGTCAACCAAGGTACTCATATCACATTAATAAATAGATTTAGTTCACATTTATAAATAGATGCAACACAATGAAAATGGAATCCCCAACTACAACCCAAAAAGAAAAACCAAGATATAGGAATTGTTTTAGTTGGTCCCTTCCAAACTCAGTGGAATGCTCCAAGGAATGAATCTAGAGATGTGTTCTCGTCTCCTCCTGCTACATTTAGACATGTCATAAATTGATTTGCATTTGCATTTTCTAGTTGAGTGCAACTTACATTTGAAGGCATTAGTGGTGAAGAAGTCTGGTCAACTGGAAATTGAGCGTAGCTAACTTGAGATGAGTTGGGACTGAAACACACATTTCCTATAGAAAACAGAGGGATTTTATTATTGGTTATATCTCGAAAGTAACTGTGGTTATCATATAAGGGAGTTGCAGGATTTCTTAAGCATCTATCTCGCATCAATGCTCTATCGGCAACGTCGATCTCCCTTCTTCTCTTATTATTTTTGTATCCTCTCTTGCTCCTTTTTCTCTTTTTCCTTTTCTTTGCAACTGTTTTAGCTGCTCTCTTTCCTTTCACTCAATTTCCTTTTCAATTTTATTTTGTTCCTTCTACTCCAAGGTGAAAATCTATGTTGCCTTTTTGTCAATAGTTTGTTTCCTCTTTTTGATTTTTAATTCTTCCAATTCATTTTTTCTTTATTCCTACTCCATTATAAGAGTCATGTAATTGTCATCAATCGACAATTGAGACTGTTGGCTCACTCAAAGACCACCACCAGTAGACTTTCTTGTTCTTCCATTCACTTTGTGAGTTGGCAAGCTAAAAGTTACTGATCCAAGAACCATTTTCAGTTTGAATTGTTTCATTGACTTGGGAGTCAGTAAACTCCACTTGGTCTGGTGTACCCTAACTTTCATGTTTGCAATCTACATAATAGTGCACTATTTCTTCTGGAGGTGTGGGTGTTGGAGGTGGGAATGTGAAATTCCCAATGTCCTCTTGTGTAGGCTGGTTGTCCATGTCCTCAAGTTGTTTCTCTGCACCTTCATGCACTTGACTATCCATTGGAGTTTGCAATGTTTGTAAAAGTTCATCTGTTGAAACATCAAGTCCCGAAAGACTAAGGATGTTTTGCACTGCAGAAGCATCGTCAGTGTCAACAATCTCATATGTCTCATTGGGATGCATGTCGCCCATGAGTGCATCATAATTGAGAGGCCATATCCTTGTCCTTTTAAAGCCAACTTTTATGTTGGTTGGAGTCAAAGATCTTCTCAATGCCTTAATGCCTAACATATACATATACATATATATATACATATATATATATATACACATACATATACATATATATACATATAAATATACATATATACAGATATACATATGCATGTGTATATGTATATGTATATGTATATGTATATGTGTATATATGTATATGTATATACATATACATACATATACATATATATGTGTGTATATATATATATATATCTATATCTATATCTATATATATATGTATATATGTACATATATACATATACATGTATATAGATATACATATGCATGTGTATATGTATATGTGTATATATGTATATGTATATACATATATATACATATACATACATATACATATATATGTATATGTATATGTATATGTATATGTATATGTATATATGTACATATATACATATACATATACATATACATATATATACACATGCATATGTATATCTGTATATATGTATATGTATATGTATATGTATATGTATATATGTATATGCATATATATATGTATATATGTACATACAATACATATACATGTACATACGTATACATATATATATATATATATAAATGCATACATATATGTACATATATGTACATACATGTACATGTATATGTATATGTATATATATACATATACACATACATATACATATATATATATATGTATATGTATATATGTGTGTGTGTGTGTATATATATATGTATGTATATATGTGTATATATGTGTATATATGTATATATGTGTATATGTGTGTGTGTGTGTGGTCCATTTGTTGATGTAAGGAAATAAGAAATTAAAATTGTACTTGCATAAGCATTTAGACATAGCTCATCTAAAGGTGAGTATGAAGTAATCATCAAGTTCACTCAAAAAACACATTCAAGATTTGGTTGTGACATCATAAGGTTTATTATTTTTAGTCATTCATATCTTTATGTTAATATTAAATTGTATGAATGTTCTTTACCACTTATTGTAGCACATATATAACAAGAAAGTTAGAAAAGGGGCATTCCAAGTTGAGAAGCCCTCTATGCAAGGAAAACATACATGCATAAGCATGAAAAGTGGGAAAGAAACTTAAAGAATAACTAAGTGACAAGTTTGACTACAACAACACTCATCTATAAAAACTAACTATGACCAAAATTTATTTGGAATAACAATTACATATACACACTTTAAAGAACCAACTTCTCAAAGGTTCATATTGACATCTCAAAGGTCATGGTAAGTTGTTTTAGAGTGTTCCATGGAAGTAAATTTCTATGACACCATTGTTATACCATGCATTTGAGCACCACAATATTTGTATTAAGATATATTGGTCTCATTTCAACATTAGAGTTGTAAATTCATTTACAATTAAGTTGATGTAGAATATCAATATAAATGCAACATGCTTATGAACATAATGATCATTACATTTAAATAAGAATTTAAAGAATATTTGCAATTATTATATTAAATAGTTTGAATTGTTATATGTATGAAACATATTATTGTGTTTTTCTTTTAATTCAACTAATTTTGGCATGATAATAGTTTGTAAAGTAGGTTGATAGTAATATACTAGCATGCTTTTGAGGCAAAATTTTCTTCCATGGTGGAAGAGGAGTGGAGTGACATTGATCACTTATAACAAGGAAATAATCACTTAATATATAAGACTCAACAAAAGGCTACTAATTCCATGAGTGTATGGTGTAATATATTCATCACCTTTATTTAAGGAATTACATTACATGTACCATTTTTTGATGAATAGGTGCATTAGCATTCCAGTAGTTAGAAAATAAAATAAGCATTCATAAAAAAGGGTAGGTGGATATAAGATCACACCTCGAAAGTCAAATAGGGAGAAGTATGGAATTCATAAAACATTAGAACAAAACCACTAAGTGGATAAAGTAGTAGCAATCAGAGGAGGTAAAGGATCTCGGTCACCTGACTTACCCCATACATCAATGGGGCCTAGAGTGATGTTAGGAACTTCCCAACCCTCATCTTTATCAACATCCTTGTATTTATCTTTAGTGTGCACTAGAGAGATTTCCAAAGCTATTTGTGGAGGCCACTTTGAGGAATCATGAGCAAGCCACCCAGAGGCACCACTAATCGATAAAATCATGCCCCTATATGGTCACCAAGAAGTGGCACCCCTAGGGGAGGAGAAGAAGGGAATCATTGAACAAGTTACAACGAAACACTGTGGCCACCAGAATAATGGCAAGGAGCTTGAGATCTAAGAGATGAGGAGTGGCAAGTCGAGAGGCTCCTCCCTCTGCATTTTCCATGAGCAGGAGAACAAATGTGAGAGGAAGAGGGAGGGGGGAACTATAGCAACAATGCATGATCCATTACCCCAATGATCAAGTAGCTCTTGAAAGCGAGCAACCCCTAGGGCCACCTTTCTTGCCTGCACCTGATTCTGTAACAATAAATTTGAGAAAATATTGGCTTTAGAATATAGCGAAACATTTTGATCAACAATACAATGAGCAAGCTGATAAGGGCATGGTTCGGTGGTCAATTCGCTTGGTTGTAGTGATGGCCACCAGGGTTCAAACCCTCATTGGGCTAATGTGCTTATAGGCCTTATGCCTTTGCTTGGCCATTTTGCTCACGATTTTGGTAGTTTATTGTAGTTTCTTGTACCTAGTTCATAGCTCCAATCAAAAGCATTTACCCCTAATAATATGGGTGTGTTGCACCTTTTATTTTAAAAAAAAAATACAATGAGAAAATATAGTAGAATTTCTTTCCATATGCTAAAGATAATCTCCATCCTGAAAGCATGCCATATCTAGGTATACTTATAGGGAATGTGAGGTGAATCCCCCAAAAGAGCCATATGCCAAGAGAATGGCTCGGGCCTAATTAGGACACTTGTCATAATATGATCAAATCCTCAAGGTTTGTATTTTTTATTTTATAAGAATTCATTATCGTAATTTGTAATAATTCACATGTATTCAAATTTATCATTCAATAGAGAGGACATATTAGATGCTTGTGTGGATCAATCATTTTATCTTGGTTGCATAGAAAATCACTTTCTTTAATATCTCATTTGTGATAGGAATTTTGATTTTAGGTGATTTCTAGAAGATATGAGGTTCACTATCAACTCCAACATGTATTTCCTTTCCATCCACATTCTCCCATTTCCTTTTTTATTTTATTGTATAATCATCCTATTCATTTTGAGAGCACACCAATGTTCTTGGAACCTACTTTTTCTCTCAAGTGAACAAACCACTAACTCCTTGTCATCCTTGCTCATCCTACTAGTGACTGGGGAATTATGCCACTAGTTCTTATCTTGACTTTAACCCACTCTAGCCATTCATAAATAAAAATATTATTTATTTAAAATTAATTCATCCTTATCCCTCACCTTATCTATCTTCATCTAATCAAATAAATTACCAATTATTGGTAAGGGATATTGGATCCTCATAATCACCTTATTTATTTTTTTGGTATTTTATATATAAATGAATAGATATTCCTTATTATTTAGAAATATCATAGGTGCACTCTAATATAGTAGGATGAGTGGTTCCATTCTCTAGCTCTTCCAACTACAATTTAAGCTCACTAAGATCCCAATTATTCAAATATATGGTGCATGTGAGAAGGGATTTCCTCCTATAATAAACACAATATGAAATTCAACAACATACTTCAATAACATATCAAGGATGACACTATTAAATATGTTAGAAAAACCCCCTCAATATGTGGTGGTCATTAAGGGAAACCTCACAACACTCATACTTATAAATATCACTCACCATGATAGCAAATATATATCATCTCTTCTACATAATTTACTTTAGGTACATGGTTGAAACTATACATAGAGGTATGGGTCTTTTAAGTCCTATTGGCACATGATAACCATGATCATCTACACACTCTAATGCCTTTTGGTAATAAATTATACTCACGTGATGAGAATCATATCACTCCATACAAAGTGTTGGCCTCCTACAATGATTTAACAACTAAGCCCTTAAAACTACGATTCAAAGATTGGACATCTGATCTAAATAGCTATCTTAATCATTATGAAGGTGCATTTAACTTGTCAACCTAGGGACATAGACTTGAAATGGTTCAGCACAGTATGTGCACTAGGAATCCAAAGTAGCCATATTCATTCTATAGCTAAGAAAAATTCATTTCAAGAGGGGCAATTTGATAAGCCTGGAAAAATTCAAGAGGAGTCTCAATGGAAGGATTCAAACCTAGAATGATCCTTGTTATTTTAAAAGAAAGATTCCTCTCCTTAAAATACAGAGCATAGACCCTTGGAGGAGTCATGAATTCTAATAGCTGAGGTACTAAGGCTGCTACATTGTCCACCTTTTCCTATAAAGCAACAATTTTTGTATTCTTCTCTTCAATATCTTCATCTTTCTTTTTAATTTCCTCCTTTAGCCTGTGTTTCTCCTTTTTCCATTCCTCTTCCTTCCTTTGCATCTCATTTCATAAGTTCATGGCTACCATGTGTATTGAAAAATCAGAGGGTTTATGTATTCCTACCAAAAAAATTCCTGGCACCGATTCTTGCACTTCACATGGCACCTGTTGCAGGGATTTTGATTATTCACCCAGTTCTAGCTACAGGGGTTCTTGTTCTTGCTATAGGAACTCTTGCTCTTGTTGCAGGAGCTCTTGATTCTCCTCATACTCTTGACTCTTAACTTGTTCTATGAGGGCAGCAAGCTCTTCCAACCTTATATTTGTCTGCTCCTCAAAAATGTCATTTTCCTCAATGTTCACCTGCCTCATTGGGGCCTATGTGTCCTCCCGTGATGTTTCTCTAGTCCTAGGGCTTCCCTGCCAAGACATACCAGTGGTTGGTCTAGCTGGTCTTGTTTTTCTAGGAGGGCTCTCATGTTTCTCTTTGGCTGCAAGAAGAACAATGTCAACCTTCCATTTATTAGAGCTTGACGTCTCTTTTTCTATCATTTTCTTCTTAGCTTTTCCCTTATTTTTTCCTCATTCTTTTGTGCCCTAGTTTGAATTAAGGTTTGAAGAGGGACATCATCATCAGATTCTAAAGAAGAACTAGCTTTGTTTGAATGTTTTGTCTCAGAGGAACTAATCTCTATAGTTTGCTCAGCTACATGAGGGTTTACACTAGGGCTTGTGCTAGAAGTTGAGGCTCTAGGAGTGGCTTCAAAAAAACTCACTCTCCTACTAGCCCTATGAGATTGAGGAAAAACCCTAGGTCGTAAATGCTTTAGTCTAAATTGATCAATATTTAAGAATTATTCCCAAGTCATATCAGAAACATCATGCAGAAACTTCTCTACTAATAATTTGACTAGACAATGGTGAGAAACATAATTATCCCTACCTTTTTGGGTTTCAGCCACCATGATTGAAAGGAGATGATATAACACGTTTGTCATGTTCATTCTTCTCCCATGCCTCATATGATTTAGGAGTTTGAAGTGCACAAACGGTAGGTTTGACTGGTGGCCTTCACAAGTGATGTACTTCACAATGTGGACAGCTACTTGCTTCCAGGCTCAAGTAGATAGGTTCTCTTCACACCTTTCTTGTCCACATCCAATGGAGGGTCACCGGTTTCTATAAATTTAGCCCTAGCTGACCCTGCATCTCTGGTAGTAGGGTAATGTTCACCATTGACAGGAAACCCTATAACTTCTACAATCCTTTCTTCAATAGCTATTACCTCCAACCCTTTTACCATGGCCTATCCTTTAGACAATGTCTATGCAAATTCAAATGCAACATCTTCATTATAGCCATTCGGCTTCAGGAAATAATCTAACCACCCACAATTTTTGAACTCGTCCTAGGAAAGTGCATCCTGCTACACAACATCATGAACCATGGGTTCATTTTGAATTAACCCACCTCCCATTGCTCAGTTGTCTGCAATTAAGCAAGCACTCTATAAGCTTTCCCTTCCTGCAATATTTATCTAGAAGCCAAATTTCTCCTTCCTGCAACACTACTGAATTCCCAATGCCAATGCCATATGAATTTTACCTTTTTGGAAACTTTGGATTATAACAAAGGCAGTAAAGGATAATAAATGAAGGATACAATCAAGAAAAATGGTGGTGGTGTGGTGTCATCTCACACATGCGAGTCGTCACCTCACTAAAAATTCAAATTATCTCAATTTAAATTTTTCTAAAATGGACAATCATGGATTGGCACATGGACATGTTATTCACACTCCCTCCAACCTAAATTTGAGCATGTGTCCTCACATGTGAGGTAGTAATGATGATTTGATAGGAGTAGGGAATAATTACATGTTATGGAGAACATCTACATTAATGTACAATATTTAAATGAATGTATTAAAAGATAATTAAGATGTAACACATTGATACACACGTACTTGAATTCATGGAATATTTGTTGCAAAGAACATTGAGGAAGTATCGGTCACCTTTTGAGAAGTTAGTTGAGCAATTATTGAAAGTGGAGATGGAATGAAGTGAAGTTATGGTGGTGTGACAGAAGAGAGAGAAAAGTGGAGATGGATGGGCGGATGGGTGAATGAATGAAGAAGTGGACTCCCATGAAAGTGGAAGTCTTTATTATGACAATTTTTTTACCTTGGTTAGCCAGAAGGAGGGACACTAGGTCCACTTCCTTTGGCTGTAGGAAGTTCGGGTGTTGCATGTTGAGTGAATTTTTGCAGGAATTCCTCCTTGGAAGTTGGCTTGTGATACAACTTGAGGCGATGACCATTGAAAAGCAACTTAAATCTGATAGGGTCAATGGTAGTGAGTTGAACAACACCATTGGAGAAGACTTCAAAAACCTCATATGGCCCCAACCACCTTGTTTGCATCTTACCAACATTATCCTAATATCTAGAGTCATAAAAAAGTTCCCATTCTCTTGGGTAGAACATCTTGTCCTTTATGAATTTTTCATGCCACTTTATTCTTTGATTCTACACTACCTCTATGTCATGCAAGGTTGTCTTTCTCATCTCATCCAAATTATTCAACTTCATAATTATGTCCTTTTGTGCCTCAGAGATATCCATCCCTAAGTCTAGTGCAGTCCTAAGAGTCTTATGCTCAAATTCAATGGGCATCATAATTTTTTTCCCGTATAGTAATTCAAGAGGAGTGAAGCCTGTGATTGTTTTCTAGGCAGTCTGATAGGCCCAAAGAGCTTCTAGTAGCCTTTTTTCTGAATCCTTCCTATGGATAGACACTGTTTTGGTCAAGATAGCTTCAATTTCCATGTTGGTCACCTCAACTTGAACATTAGCCTGAGGGTAATAAGGAGTAGACTTCCTATGCCTTATGTTGTATTCATTAATCAGTGTTGTAACAAGGGTTAAGGTGAATTGATTCTCTTGATCAGTCACTATCTCTCTTTGAACCCCATAACATGTGAAAATTTCCTCATAAAGAAATTTTGCAACCTTATTATCTCTTGCATGCTTCATTTCTTTAACTTCAACCCACTTGGTTACATAATTAGTGCATACCAAGATATGGGATTTACCATTTGATGGAGGATCAATGGGTTATACAACATCCAATCCCCACTTATCAAATGGAGTGATTACTACCTGGGGGTAAAGGGGCATCTCATCAAATTTGGTTGGTTGACCCATCCTCTGGCATCTATCATACTTCCTTGTATATTTCCCTACATCATTGTGTAGTGTGGGCCAGTAATATCCTATGTTTAGAATCTTCATTGTTGTCCTCTTGGCTACAAAATACCCTCCACAGGGTTTATTGTTGCATGCATGCAATATATCATATGTCTCATCTTCCCTCACACATCTCCTCATGACATGGTTTGGTCCAGTGTAGAACAAGCATCCTGCAATCCATGAGAAAGGAAAATATTTTTCAATGAGCACCCTTCTCTCTTTTGGAGAGAAATGAGGAGGAACTCTCCCTATGACCAAATAATTAGCTATGTCAGCATACCAGGGTGTATGCACACTAATGGAGAATAAATGTTCATCAGGGAAAGAGTCATCAATGACTTGATTGTCCTCTGATGTAGTCAATATGGAAAGAAAATTTGCTTCAACATTGGCCTTCCCTAGTTTATCAACAATGGTTATGTCAAACTCTTGCATCTGCAACAACCATCTTGCTAACCTACCTAAGATCATGGGCTTATTCATAAGGCATCTAATGGCTGCATGATCTGTGTGCAAAAAAATTTGGTAGTCTATTATGTAGTACCTGATTGAGGGCAAAGATTACTGCCAACATTTCCTTTTTGTCACTGTATAATTAAATTCAGCTCCTTGGAGGTTTTTTCTGACAAAATAAATAGCATTTTCAATAGTTCCTTCTTTTTGTCCCAAGAACGCTCCTATAGCATAGTTTGATGCATCTGTATGACTGTGGAAAGGAAGCTTCCAATTGAGACCTTTGAGTACAGGAGCATGAGTTAAAGCTACTTTGAGATCAGAGAATGCCTTGTCATAGTACTTTGTCCATTGGAACTCAACATCTTTGGTTAGAAGATTGTATAATGGTGTTGCCATTTTGTTGAAATATTTGATGAAATTCCTATAGTAACCTGCATGTCCCAAGAAACTCCTAGCATCTTTTTGTTTTGTAGGTATAGGAAGGTTGGTGATCACCTCAAACTTGGTAGGGTCTACTTGAATTCCTTTGTGAGAGATGTAGTGGCCAAGAACTACACCTTCCTACGTCATCATGAAGCACTTTTCACTATTTAAAGACATATTATGGTCCTCACATCTCTGTAAAACTCTCTTGAGATTTTTCAATGCTTCATTGAAATCAGTACCATAGGTAGTAAAATCATCCATATAAATTTCCATGCAATCATGAGAGATATCTGAAAATATGCTAATGACTGCCCTCTAAAAAGCTACAGGTACATTGCATTAGCCAAATGGAAGTACTGAGTAGGAATAAGTCCCCATAGACAGGTAAAGGTGGTCTTCTCCTAGTCCTCAAGTGTAATTTGGATCTAGTTATAGTCGTTGAAACCATCCAGAAAAGAGAAATATTGCTTACCTGAAGGGAATCCATCACTTGATCTATGAAAGGAAGGGGAAAATGGTCCTTTTTGGTGGCAGCATTGAGTTCCCTATAATCAACACAAACTCACCACTTCCCTCCTTTTTTGGGAACAATCACCAATGGAGACACCCACTAGCTATCTAAAATGGGGTAGATAAATCCTGTATCTAGCAATTTTTGTAGTTCCCCTTTTACAATTTCCCTCAATGTAGGGTTAATTATTCTTTGTGGCTACCTCATTGGTGTATAATCATCTTTGATGTATATCCTATGAGTGCAAAGCTTAGGATCCAATCCATTCATATCATGATCGTCCCATGCAAATGCATGCTAGTGTTCCTCAGTAAGTTTGTCAATGACAATTTTTTTTCTTCACTTAGTTTGTTATTAGTATTTAGATATTTTCCTTCTGACACTTGCACTTGTGTAGTTAATTCTATCATAGTTGCTTCACTAATGCTTGGTACCTTGAGTTCATGTGGCAACAATGTATGAAACATACCTATTGCTACAGGAAGTTCTGTTGCAGGAAGAGTGGGAAAATTTGTCTTTACTAGATCAGCAAAACCATATGCATGAGAGGATAAGTCTTCCTACACCTCACAATGGTTATGAATTATGTTAGACAATACTTAATCTTCTTCTTGAAGCTGCATGAAAGAACTTCTTCCTAACATCATAAGTTGTGCCACAGAATTGACTTCCTTGACCTCTTCACCAACATGTGGCCATATGGGGTTATCCATATCATGGGATGGCTGACTAGGAGGGTAGAGAACAAGATTTTCAGTGCTCTTTCCATCAAAAATGGTCATGTATCTTGTCCAAAATTAAATATAGGCATTTTTTGTTGCTAACCATGGCCTTCCTAGAATAATGGGGCACCCGTCTAGAGTAGCTTTAGGAGAAAGAATCATGAAATCTGTTTGGAACTCCCAAGAGTCTAGAGTTACCACAAGATCCTCTACTATACCATCAAGTTTAACAGTGGAACTATCAGCAATCTGTAGGACAGTAGGAGTAGGTTTCATGCTTGCAACATTTAGTTGCTACAGGATATCCTTGGTCATTACATTTATTGTTGCTCCCAAATCAATCAGAGCATTCTTTATTTGGATCCCATTTATAAAAACTCCTACCATAGGACTACCTAGGTCATTATATTTGGAGACAGTCACTTTCCCAAGCATGATGTCAGCTAGTTGTCCCACCACATGAACTGTAGTGGGATCTTTCTTCTTCATTCCTGGCTTCTTAAGGCATGCTTCCTTAATTGCTTTTCCATATATGGGAATATATTTTATGACCTAAAATAGAGGTATATTGACACATATATGCTTCAACTGATCTATAATTTCAAAGGTTGTTTCCTCCTCTTCCTTTTGTTTCACAATTTCCAACCTTTGAGGAAATGGTGGTTCTAGTTAAGTCTTCTGGACTAGGACTGGTTCAGGATATTAGGTGCACTTGGATGAATGGGGACATTCAAATGCCCCTCTTCTTCCATAGGAAGCTCACTAATAATGGGTGTGGAAGGAGCTGGAAAAGTAGTTCCTGAATGCAAGCAGATGTCACTTACACTCATATCATATGCAGGGAATTGATTTGGATTGGTAGAGTATACTGGTTGTTGTTGTGATTTGTTATTTAGGTTAGGTGTGGGTTGAGCTGATAGCTGAGTAGGTCTAGGTGTGGTTGACCTTGAACTAGCAGGAGGAGGAATTATAGTAGGTTGTTGGGGCTAAGAAGGTGGCTACATGTAACTGGTTGTCTAGTTTGGCCATTATTGTCCTCCCCTCCATTGAGATGTTTGTTGCTAGTTTCCTGGGGGTGGCTACCAATTTCCCTAAAGTTGTTACTACTAGGGTGGAGATTTTTGGTGATTGGGCTAGGTATTTGGAGGGTTATTCCAAGGTTTTGGTTTATATCCTCCATAATTGGATGGATATGGGGGTCTCCATTGGTTACCAAATGCATAAGAATTAAAATAAGGCCCAGCAAAAGATAATGGATTTGGTGGCATACCTTGTCTTAGATCCAATGGCCTTCTTTGTGCAATATAGTAGACTTGATCATAATCACCCTAGATTATCCTAAACTTAGGTGGGATCTACTTACTATCAATGCTAGCTACCATTTTGTATCTATAGTCCTTCTTTTTTCTACAATGAGGGAAATATTTTTCCAACATTTCCTTTGACTCCTTTTGTTTCTTCTTTGCTTGAAGTGTATCCAACTAAGTAGCTAGATTGTTTATGATGTCTTGCTTGAAGTCTGTCAACAAGTGAGTAATCTCCATCCTTGAAACTCCATTGGTAGATGACTTACCCATAGAGGATTGGTAAGCTCTCCCTTACTTTCAAGCTACCCTAGAATAGTTCTGACATATCTTCTTGATATCTTCCTAAGGGACTTGATTTATATCTCCTCCTCCCATCAAGTCCAAGGCATCAGTACAACTGTCATTAATTCCTCTTAGGAAAAGAATATTTTATGATTCTTCGTTGAGTGTATGGTGTGGAGATTTTTGTAGGAAGAACAAAAACCTTGAAATTTAATCCTCTAGGCTCTCATCTTCCTTTTGCTACATCCTAAAAATGTCATCTCCCCTCATGTCATTGCCCCTACAATATTCCTTGTACTTCTCAAAGAACTTTTTCTTCATGTCCTCCCAAGTCTCCATAGTATTTATGTCTAGACTCATAAACCATCTTAATGCATCTTCTTTCAAGGTGGTAGAAAACAACTTAAGCCTATGGGCATTGGTGGTATAGTCATAACTCCTACAGAGTATATCAAACTCGAACAAGAAAGTATCAGGATCTTCTATGACAAGTCCATAGATTTTAGGAAGGATTGAAGCAAGGATATTTTTGAGGTTGCCAACTTCATTCTAATGAGAAATGGGGAAAGGAAAGGTTGGTTGGCTAGGTTTGTTTCTATTTGCATCACCCATGCCTACCTGATGGAGTTCCAAAGCAAATGGATTCTCAATCTGATTTTGGTCTTCAGAGGAAATTTCAGAACTGGCCAAATCAGGAAATGCATTAGCAAAGGGGTGTGGCTCTTCTTCTTCATCATCTCTTGGAAAATTCTGATGCTCGACTAGCTGGAATGGATTAGGGTTATTAGGAAGGAATCTCCCATGAGCATCTCTCCTCCTTCCTCTATGCATATAGTATCAACTCAATATCAGCCAGCTCACACAAATAATTGGCAAAAGAATAGTGGATCATTACTTTCCTAAATGAGGGGAATACTAAGAAAAAACTTTCAGAAATACTACAGCAAGAAAGAAACTATCAATGACTCCAAATAACTCCCTAGTTTGACACCATCCTCGGCAATGACGCCAAAAATGTTGGCCTCCCACAATGATTTAACAACTAAGCCCTTAAAGTTGTGATTCAGAGATTGGACATTTGATCTAAATAGCTATCTTAATCATTATGAAAGTGCATTTAACTTGTCAACCTAGGGACTTAGACTTGAAATGGGTTACCATAGTATGTGCACTAGGAATCCAAAGTACCCATATTCATTCTATAGCTAAGAAAGACACAATGTTGAAAGTAAATTGCTTAGAAAGAAATAGCATAAGTACTAAACATCAACCAATAACTATACTAAGTTGAAATACATGACAGAAATGAAAATTTGAGCAAACAGATAGGAAACTACTATGTTTGCTTTAGCTACGGGAACAGTCACATAATGGAATTCTAGTGGCTGTAGGAACAAACAGTTGCCAAATTCATAACTATTTGCATAGAAAAGTAAAAGCTAAGCTAAATGATGGAATGCTCACCAAGTTGGCCCCTTGGATGAGTATCCCTTAAGACAAATGTAAAATTAGATGTAATGAGCTTATAAATTCATTTTATTTATTGGAAAGAATGAGTACAATAGAGCAGCATAATTGTATTATTCAACAACTAAGAATGTGAGTACAACATTAGATTAATCAACCTCCTATGAAGGAGCATTTGAGTCTTATTTATAGGAGGAAAAACTACTAACTAACTACCTAGCAAGGTGGTCAACTCCTATAGATTAGGAGGATACCATTTTATGAAAAACATAGAAAGTGGAAAGGAGGTTATGCATGTGTGGAATTTGGTCAAGCTAGTTTTCCTTAACACAGATCTAGCATAACAATAGCTCCTATATTTGCTCAACAATCTATTAAGATTATTTACAAGGTAGTTACAATTTTTTATTCAAACTAGTAATCTCCCTCCATTGAGATTCTTCCCTCCATTGAACTTTGAATGATCACCTTGTTGACCTTTATGGAAAATGACCAACTGGTAGAATCTTCCTCAATTTAGTAGGCTCTAATTATATCTACATGACAACATTAGTACGCACAACAATTACATATCTATAACTATCTTAAAGTAACATTCATTAATCCACATGTAAAATTAACATAGATAGTTCATATAGCATGTCAATGTCATTTAAAAGTTACAAAAATAAGCTTATGCCCAATGTCTATGGTTTTGAGGAAATATCATGAAAATATCAACATCCAAGTATCAAAGTCTATGACAACTACAACAAATGGATAATAAACTCTATCAAAATTGATTCATAAACTAGACTCATCACAAAGAATGATCTTATAAGACTCCAATGGTAGGATATATAAATATACAATGATGGTGAATATTTCAAGATCTAAAACACAACTTTGCACAAATGAATTTACTACCACTTTAGCACCTATGACCAACTCAAAGTTCTAACTACTACCCTACCTTTTTATCACCAACTTTCATCACTCAACTAATCATGGTTATATGAAGGATTCAAGAACTCTAGAAAAAAATAGAGAAGACACATGTATGTCATCAATCATACATAGTGTCTCTACCACTACAAGCTTAATAATAAACCTGATGGCTATCAACTATTATAAACACTTCGTGAGACTTGCTAACATCTCCAACTATCTTCTTGGAAATTGCAACACCTTGACAACTAGCTAGCACTAATCCATATGGAAATAAACATGTGATGTGGTCCTATTGAGCACAAGTGAAGAATGTTCCAATAAATTGAGGCTACATGGTCTACCAAATTCTAAAATTTTAAGAAGTTATAATGGGTTTGACCATCCTCAATCACCATTGAGCATCATGATCCTTATAATGTTTCTTCATATTCTCTTTAGGAGAATATCCTCTACTAGGTTGACCAAGTAGCTAAGAATATTTAGGTCTCTACCTTTAATGTTAATAAGGCATCCTAGCTGACATAGAGAAAGTCCTAAAACACCCCTAAGGTTGAGGATAATATTCTCAAACGCTACGAAAGGGATTCAATAAAAAAATAGCACTATAGGATTGAGTCCCAATAGATTATTACAAGTATGGTTGAATATTATGTTTGAGCTTAAGTGAATTCCTCAATAAGTAGTAGGTAGCTGATTTATATTGTATCGAAGGGTGAAATCAACATAACTTTAAAAGGATTGGATAATGATAAAGAAAAATATGCCACTTTTATTAAAATAACTTATTTTCTATAAATAACATTTTTTGACAAGATATTATTCTATTTCCTAACCTTTGCTAGAGTGTTTTTCATAAGCAATATACTATCATCCATTAATTGATAGTGGGGGATAGGATTTATAATAAATCCAGGGTTGAAAACCTCAAGGATTCCATTAATAATATTTTTAGTAATTTTTATCCTGGAAGCACCTTGAAACAAGGATAATAAAGAGTTACAAAGAGATTGGGTCTCCCTTCATAAGCCTCCCTTTTACATAATAAATATTATTGGGAGAACATTAATAATTTCCAATGTATAGGAGAAATAATATATCCCTTTTAAAAATTCAATATCTTCCATTGAAAACTAAATTTTGATAATATTTTCACTAAGAAATCCTAAGAGACTTTCTAATGGGCTTTTAAAATGCCAATATTGAGGGTCATACTCTCTTTCTCTTATCCATTGAATGAAACACATCATTGATAGAAATGATTGTTGATGGGATTTATAATTCACTAGTTTCCCATTATTATTTCATACTTTTTATCATTTCTTTCTACTAAGCTTCAAGACATTACCAATGCCTTTTATGCCTTTCATATGCTTTTACGTAGTTTTGAGCATTTGGAAATGGAAACATGTTATGTTAATATGTATGTATGAATTCATGAATGTCTATGAATTTTAGTAGGATTTTATGTTTAATTTATGATTTTTTATAATGAGAATTCCTTATGAAATAAGACTAACATTTGCAACAGAGACAACTCTCAAGCTGTAACAATGAGATTCTCAACACGTAGCATAAGAAATGAAAATCGTTGCAAAGAAGTAAACCAACTAGGACATGACACTTTCAGAGGAAGATGGAGATGATCATTTAATAATTATTCTATGAGTCACCGAGTATTACCCTTACCTTCCAATAAGATAACCAAGATAAGAAATCTATTTTCAACAGGACTGAATTATGACAAAATTATTTTGCTGAGCACTTTTTTGTTATAAATAGTTAATTTTGTTGGACATAGAATCCATGTTTTATTTCTCCACTCTTGTTTCAAGTAATTACTATTTTCTATCCTAAGACTTAGTCCACTCTATTCTTGAGGAAGAGTTGGCAAATATTCCTTAGTTTATTTTCAATTTATGAATAATTGGACTCCCTCATGGGCCCTATATAATGGGATCCCCTATCATGGAGGAGATCTATCAATGATAGAATGATAGAAGATCATATATTTTCTATTGAGTAAAGATTTCCTATTAGATTTTTTGTAACAATTCTTTGTCTAGAATGCGATAAAAGAGAATTGATTTGATAGTATGATTTGTTGAGTGAGTGTTTGAAAAAATCCTATGGAAGCAGCAATTCAAGAAAGGGACACTTGAGGTACCACTGAACCACTTTAATTTTAGTTATTATATTAGATGATGCATTGTGAATTTAATTGGTAATTTTTAGTTATATGATTATGAATGTGTTATAATTCATGAATTGGATTTTGTAGCATAATGTTATGTTTCATACTTCAGAAGTTAGCTAAGTTAGGACAATATAGTTTAACAGTTAATAGTTACAATCTTAAGCATTAGGTACTCATAATAGAAGGTAGTTATTATATTTGTTTACCCTGTTTTGTGAATTAGCAGTTTATTCTAATTTTAGGCTTTACTATGATTGCATATGTTCATTTTCCTATACTCAATCAATATAGGATGTCCAAAATCCATGAATACATATATTTTTCTAACACTATCCAAATTTTTATGACTCCCTAGTTAATAACTTAATGCATCTCTCTTTTGAATGATGAATTGCTTAGTTAGGTATCCTCAGGTCCTCTAAGTTGTATGCATAACTAGTAGCACCAAGTTAATTAGGCATTAGAGTGGCTCCACATTTTTGGCTCTGTTGCTAGGTATGGTGGTAAGTTTAGGATTATTTTGTGTATTTTTAATTATTTTCAAGCTTTCATAGGATATCAAACTTTGCTTTAGCATTAGGATAAATAGGTGCTTAGTAATCAACAACACTATTTACTAACAATTTGTAGGAACGACTAATTAAAAAGCTAAAACTATTGCATGCAGAGGTAGAGAGACACTAGGAAGATTTATCCCCTCAATACACAAAGCATTTAAAGACACTGGCGAACAAAGCAAACAAATTGAGGAAACCAATGAAGAAGAATCATCCCTTACATCGGTAGGTATGTCCAATAACAAAGGAGACTTCCATAGTATATTTTGACATCATGGCTAAAGATGTTGTGGATGACCTAAGAGAGCATGTGATGCTTGAATTCCCACTAACCAACTAGGAAAGTTTTGTTGCTCTAAAGAAAATATCCCCTTCAACATTTCCCATTTTCTATGGACTAGTTACGGAGGATCCAGACACCTTTATTTTTTAGTTTGATGTGCTATGTCAGAGCTATGACTACACTACAAACTCTCACCAACACAAATTGTTTCTAGCCACACTAAAGGATGTTTCTCTAATTTGGTTCATGGGATTGGGAAGGAATGTTGTTCCCAATTGGGAGATAATGAAGACAAAATTTGTGGAGAAATATTAGGATTACTTAGAGACAAACAAAAAAAGGGATGAGATATTTAGGATGTCACAAAAAGAAGATTATCCATTGGAATATTATGTTGAAATATTTAAGTTCCATCTCAAGAAATCTCATCAAAATAGACTCTTTGTTGAATCTTTAAAATTAGTATTTTTAAGAGTAATGAATGAAGTTGTATGGACACTTTGAATCTCATAGGAGCAAGGTACATCTCCCAACTACCCTTTGACAAGATTTTAAGGAGTGTAGAAACTACTCCAAAGTGTTCACCAAAAAGACTAGAGGTGATAGGATATCTTATTTCAACAAGACATCCACTAGAGTTTCAAGGGTAGAGCTTAGCAATCATCTATCCTATATGAAGGACATCATTAACCACTTGGATACCCAACTAGATACCATCCATATCAAGAATAAGTAGGAAGAAGCAAAGGAAAACCTCATAGAATTAATTCCACACTATCACCAAAAGAAGATCAATTGCAAGTGCAAAAAGTTGGCCAGTATCTCTGAAGACAAGCAAGGGAAGCCAAAGTTTCATGACCTAGAAGATGAAGAAGGCCAAGTGTTTTACATCACTCAATGTAAGTCATGGAAACCAAGATAAGGCATGTTGTAAGATCCATTGACCTATAATATGTCATTCTAGGTAGTAATTCACACTTCTCAAATTGGAACCCTCAACCTTGGACCAATGTACAAAATCCACGATGGCCTATGTCTCAAGTCTCTAGGTAGACTCAACAATAACAATGCATATGGAAACCAAAAAAATTCCAATGTCCAAACTAAAACCCCTAGTGGCCATCACAACAAAGGTAATGGCCATCATAATGGCATGAAGGTCAACAATGGTAAAGCTAAAACATAAATTACCCATAGCCATAGTAGCTCTTGCAACCATAGTAGCTTGCCATTATGCCAAGTATATCCATGGTTGCACCATCATCACCAAGAGCACCTCAACCACCAACAAAAACCCACACCTTACCCCAACAATAACCTTTTCCAACAATATTATGCAAACGAAACCATCCAATACCCTACCTATGGGTTGAGGTGAGTGATGTCCACCTCAAATAAAGGAAAATTCTATCTGGGCCTTCATCTCCTCACACCACAGAGTTGAATAATTAGGAAATCCTAATAGAAACCTTGGACAAGCAACCTAGGGACCTAAACCAAATCAAGTTAAAGCAACCAACATAAGTATAGAACCACTATTCCTAGAGAGATTAACTATACAAAAGCATCCTTCTCAAGTTGAATCAGATAACTTGTTAGGACAACTCAATGATGTTTACATAAAGATACCACTCATTCAAGAAAAAAGGAAGTGATAATATATACCAAGATAGTGAAAGAGTTATGCCTTAAGAAACCAAGTAGGAAACAAAAGGACCCTCAGATGGTGCATGTTCTAGGAAAACTTGTAGATATTATATTAGGAAACACAGTTGTCCCTAAATATGAAACCCCTAGGAGACCTATTGTAGATGTCAAAATCAATGGAACTCTCGTCAAGAATACCTTGAACTAGGAGAAGCAATCAAAGTGATGACAAAGGAAACTGTGAAACAACTAAAATCAATGGAACTTTGATCTACACCTATTGTATTACAATTAGTAGATATTTTATCACATCTAATGTATTACGATCAAACTAGAGTGACTCATAGAAGACTTGTTTATCACATTAGACTCATGGGAATACCTTGCAAACTTTATGGTGTTACAACCTAAAGCAAATATTACAGGATACCCCTTAGTCTTAGGGAGACCATGTTTGGCTATTTCAGATGTCTTCATAGGTTGCAATTCCAGTAACATGATCATTTCCAATAGAAATATGACCAAAAAGCTAGTCCTTTACCCACCTGCACAACCACATACAAATTTGGATCAAACTGTATGGCCTAGCCTAGATGAGGATGATCAATAATCATTACAAACACTAATGACTATTGAACGTAGTCCTATATTGGAAACCCAAGATGAAGATAAACTACTTGTGAACATTATGCAAAATACTTATGGTAGGGACCCACACCAATATACATGTTTAACATGCTTGCATGACCCTTTACAAAACATAATCCCTACCAATGCATCTGAGTCCATCTCTCAAATTTTTCATACATTATTGTCTCATAATTGTAGTTCCAATATAGTAGGCCTTGATATTTCCTCTATTAAAACATCAGTCTTGACCATAAGGATTACACTAGTTAGGACATTAAATGTAAATAGTCTTCACTAGTGAACATGTTGTAAGAACATGTAATGCATTCACATTGGATTATCATGATATGAAAGGAATAGATACAAACCTATGCATGCATAGAACTTACATTAGCAATGGCTACAAAATGGTGAGGCAACCTCAAAGAAGAATGAACCCAGTTGTACATGACATAGTGAAGACAAAATTACAAAAGTTACTAGATGTAGGGTTCAATTATATCCAATATCAGAAAGTTAGTGGTTGTCTCCATTCCTAATTGTACCCAATAGGGGAGGGAAATGGAGAATGTTTGTTGATTATCGAGAGTTAAATGCAACAACAAAAAGAGACCACTTCCCCCTTCCACTCATTGATCAAGTTCTAGATTCATTAGTAGGAAAATAGTATTTTTCCTTCTCGGATGTGTTCAATGGATATAACCAAATCAAAATAGCTCCATAAGACCAAGAAAATATAACCTTTACTTTCCCTTTGGGTACATATGCTTATTTTGTCTTTCCATTTGGTCTATGCAGTGCACCTACCACATTCCAAAGGGAAATATTAAATATATTCTCATATTTTTCTCATGATTCCATGAAAGTTTACATGGATGACTTTACAACCTATGCTAACACTTATAAGGAATCACTTGCTAACTTGAAGAAAGTACTCCAGATATGTCAGGATCACCACCTATCCTTATGTCATGAAAAATGTTTCATGATGATGAATGAAGGAGTAGTCTTGAGACACTTTGTGTCCAACAAGGGGATACAAGTAGACCCACACAAGATTGAGGTAATATCCACACTACCTTTTCCTAAAAAAAGGATGTTAGAATATTTCTTGGTCATACTTGCTACTACAAGAGATTTATACAAGACTTTAGTAAAATTGTAGCACCATTGTTTGTCCTATTATCTAAACATGTGTAATTTGATAGGATGTCTACTTGTCAACATGCCTTTGAAGCCCTTAAAGAAACAGTTACTAAGACTCCAATCTTGAGAGGGCCAAATTGGATAATACCTTTTTATATTCACACTAGTACATCTGATTTTGGAATTCGCACTATATTAGGATAGAAAGAAGTAACTCTAGAATATGGCATATATTATGTCAGCAAGAACATTCAAGGAGTAGAGCTCAATTACACAGTCACTGAAAGGAGATGTTAGCAGTGGTTTATGCAATCAATAAATTTGGGCACTACATCATAGGATATTTTGTATTCATTCACACAGACCATACAAAAATGACGTACTTGATGAATAAACCAGTGGTTAGAGGTAAACTTGTGAGATGGTTATTGCTACTCCAAGAGTTTGATATTACAATTCTAGAAAAATTAGGGAAGTCTAATGTAGTAGTAGAAGTTCTCTCAAGACTACCAACAAAATTAGAAGAAGATATTATGGATGATTCATTTCCTAACGAACACTTATTTTCCCTCTCTCTTTGCATACACCTTGGTATGCAGAGATAGCTAATTATCTAGTTGCAAAGAAAACACTACTACATCTCTCACCAAGGCAAAAGAGACATTTATTTGAGAGAAGTTTTCCTTATTCATGGATAGTTGGATATCTATTTTACATAGGGCCTAAAAATATAATGAGGAGGTGCACTAGGGAAGATGAATTCTATGAAATTCTAAAGGAATTCCATGATGAACCTTGTGGTGGAAATTTTGTAGCTAAGAGGAAAACTCTTAAAATCTTGAACTCTAGCTATTATTGGCCAACACTTCACAAGGATGTAGTAAAGTACACAATAAGGTATGAAAAATGTCAAAGGATGAGAAGACCTACCGAATTTGATGAAATGCCACTTCAACACAACTATTCATTACACCATTTGACAAATGGGGGTTGGATTTCATTGGTCCTATATATCCAACATTCAACAACAAAGAGTGTATCTCAATCTATATTGATTATCTTACAAAATGGGTGGAGGTAAAAGCCTTGCAATTTGCAAGGGATGGGAATATTTCTAAGTTTCTCTATGAAGATATTTTTACAAGGTATGGTGTTCTTAGGGAAATAGTGAAAGACCTAGGAAATCTATACATAGTTACAAAGCAGAAGTACCCATAATTGAGGGAAGGTTATTCAACAAAAGATAACAGATTTGAGCACAGGGCACTCAAAAATTATTAAGAAGAAAACACAAAAAAACAAAGCATCCAAATTGGTTAAATTATAATGGGAGGAGATATTGTGATAACAGATCCCTCAACTCACAACTTTTTGTTAGAAGATAGAAATGCTTGCCCATCTTCTAGTAAGCAAGTTGGATGGACTATTTTCTTAGATTTACAGACTACAATGAGATCATGACCCAACAATTTTGTAGTACTTTGCAAAATGATGAAGTGATTATGAGCGGACTAAAGGTTGATGCCTAAAAGTGGCCATAGTAGAAGTATTAGGTCTACCAAGAGTAGGAGAAGAATTCCCAATTAGGGTGGATGCAATTTTCACCAAAAATGAATTCTCATTACCTAGAGAGAATTTGGATTCTTCATGACAAGGCACAAAATGTCTTTCATTAACTTGGCTCTAGGCCTCAGTCACTACATATATTGTTAAATGCTCAACGTGTGATGGAAGACGTTCATTGTTATATACTATACATTTTAAGCTCCTTAGTCATCTTCACCATCAAAGAATGGTGAATGTACCAATTTTTTTGTATAATTTTCTAAAAAGGATGTCAATGAGTAGATGGAGAGAACTCACCCCATAAATTAAAATGAATAAACCTCATTCTATTTTTAATTATGTGGCAGCAATTGGAAAATCACACAAATATATGACAAATTCCTTAAGAAACAAAATTTCTTGGCTCCCTCTCACCTTTCATCCTCTTCTCCTCCAGTTCCCCATACCACACTAGACAAGAAGGAATCAAGAGGAAGGTGTAGCAACAAAGAACATAAGACTGAGAAAGACATCAAATCATTAGTGTTTCTATTTGAAGCAATGGAAAGGAGTGACCAACATTGTGGAATATAGAGAGATAGCACTATTGTATAACCTTCAACCCTAAATCTTTCTTGAGAACATGGAAGAGCTTTAGTTGGGGGGAATGATTGGATTTATAATTGGCTTGTTTCCCATTACAGTTTCATACTTTTTTATCATTTCTTTCTGCTAAGCTTTAAGACATTACCAAGACCTTTTATGCCTTTCATATACTTTTAAGCATTTAGAAATGGAAACATGTTATGTTAATGCGTATATATGAATTCATGAATGTCTATAAATTTTAGTGGACTTTATGTTTAATTTATGATTGTTAATAATGAGAACGCCTTAGGAAATAAGACTAAAATTTGCAATAGAGACAATTGTCAACCCACAACAATAGGATTCTCAGCTCGTAGCATAAGGACTATAGATTGTTGCAAAAAATAAGTCAACCGACTGGGGCATGAGACTTTTAGAGGAAGATAGTGATGATCATTTACTGATCAATATATGAGTCATCGAGTATTACTCTTACCCACTAATAAGAAAACCAAAAGAAGAATAAGTTTATTTTCAATAGGACTGAATTATGAAATAACTGTTCTAGTGAGCATGTTTTTGTTATAAATGGTTAAATTTGTTGGACATAGAATCCGTGTTTGATTCCTCTACTCCTGTTTCAAGTAATTACTATTTTCAATTCTAAGGCTTAGCCCTCTTCCTATTCTTGATGAAGAGTTGACAAATGTTCCTTAGTCTATTTTTAATTTATGAATAATTGGACTCCCTTGCGGGCCCTATATAATGGGATCCTTATCGAGATCTAGCAAGGATAGAATTACAGAAGATCATATATGTGTTATGGATTAAATATTTCCTGTTAGATTTTGTGTAAAATCTCTTTGTCTAGAATGAAATAAAAGAAAATTGATTTGATAGTATGATTTATTGAGTAAGTGAGCATTTTACAAAATCCTATGGAAGCAACAACTCAAGCAAGGGCCACTTGAGGTACTGTTGAACCACTTTAATTTTAGTTATTAGATTAGATGATGCATTGTGAATTTAATTTGTAATTTTTCAGTTATATGATTATGAATGTAATATAGTTCATGAATTGGGTTTTGTAGCTTAATTTTCTATTTCATACTTCAAAGGTTAGCTAAATTAGGACACTACAATTTAACGACTAATAGTCACAATCTTAAGCATTCAGTACCTATAGTAGAAGGTAGTTACTTATATTCCTTTACCCTATTTTGTGAATTAGTAGTTTAATCTAATTTCAAGATTTATGATTGCATATGTTCATCCACCTATACTCAGTCGATATAGGATGTCCAAAATCCTTGGATGCATGCATATATTTTTCAGCACTATCTTAAGTTTTATGACTCCTTGTTTGATAATTTAATGCAACCCTCTTATGAATGATGAAATTCTTAGTTAGGGATCCTTAGGTCCTTTGAGTTGTGTACATAACTAGTAGCACCAAGTTAATTAGGCATTAGAGTGGCTCCATTTCCAAAAATTTCTTTCTTGGAACAAAACCATTTTGATTTTTTTGGATGATCTTATCTAGAAAAGGTTTATTTTTTATGACCAATAGCTTGGAGAATATTTCATAGGAATCATTACAAAGGATGATAGGGTGGTAATTTGAGATATCATCAACATCAATCCTTTTAGGAATAAGAACCAAGGATGTATTGTTACACTCCTTCAAAATATTTTCTTTATAAAAGAACTCTTATGTAGCCTTAGTAGCATCATTGTTTACAACTCATCCCAACATCTTTGAAAGTGTATAAGAGTGAAATTACACCCTTGCAATTTCCCTTACATTTTTGTTCCCACTTTAGTGTCCGCTCCTTTAGCATCTTGAGTAGGCTCATTTTGGCCCTTGCACTAGCCTTTTTCCCTCTCAAGATGCTCTAGCACCCCCTCTTAGCAACCACCCTTGCATGTTAATTTTGCATCAAACTTTGTGTCTTTCGGGTTTATGTTGTTTTGTAGTTTGAAGTGTCCAGACACTAGCGCATTGTGTAGACATTTGTGTGTCGTACTAGCATCCTACGATGTTTTAATGCTCAGACGACTATTTTCGAGCATGTTTTCCACTTGTCACCTACCTTTGTTGGTGGAAACGGCTCAAGATTCTCTAAAATGGCCTGGGAAGCTTCTCTTCCCTCCTTAAAAGCCCTTTGTTCACTTCATTTTGGGGACTTCTTGAATAGCTAATTCCACTCTACCAATTTTTAGCTTGACTCCATCACTTGCTCATACATACAGCTTCTTGTAGTAGCTTCAAGCTCTCATAAGCTCCCATCACAACGTTCTTGATAGCCTTCTTGGCTCTTGCAATTCCACTTCCATGCTTGTGAGCATCTTGGGATTCCATATCCCCTACTATTTTCACATTTACTTTGTGATACGGGTTCTCCTCCTCGAGCAGGGTTTGCTTCTATCACATGCTTATTCCTGATATGGGTTCTCCTCCTCGAGCGAAGTTTTTTTTATCACATGTTTATTCATGGTGCGGGTTCTACTCCTGAGTGGGTTTTGCTTTCACCACACACTTTTTTCATCACTCTCTTTATCTTCTTGGTTGTCTATGGAGGTGGGAACACCAAAATGAGGGTTTGACTGAGGCAAACCCCTATACATCCCCAACATTCTCTCCAGATATCACACTTGCAAGTTTTGAAGACATTTGTTTGGTGGAGGCTTCATCGCTCGCATGGTTGTAAGTATCTCTTTCCTTTCTTCTCCTTATCGTTATCATTTATTCTTTACTTAATCTCAGTTCTACTATTTTATCACACTCTATCAGTTCTTGTTAATTTTTTTTCTAGCAATTACTTAGGAATTTTCTATGATAAACTCGATCTCTGGTTTGTATAAGACGCCAATGCACAACTGAGACACCAGTGCATTGCATTGTTGTCCACTTTATGCGCTAACGTCCTTTGGCTAAGAGCCTGACAGTTTGTCCAGAGGACCTTTGTGACTTGCTCTTTTGGATTCTAGAACTCTCACTGTTGTTCCATTGAGGTGATATAGGGAAGTTTGCCCCGTGAGGATCTCTGAATGAAGAGAACTCCTGAGTAGCGAATCCCCCCTACATCACATTTTGGTGAACCTGACGTGAAGAACATTATTCTTTGAAAAGATATAAATGGATTTAATAGGTTCTTTTGTTAGTTTCATATCTAATATTATCCAAGATATTAATAAGGTTCCATTTAATGCATGTGATAGTGACTTGGCTTTGTCCATGTCACTTGGTATCTTTGATCCTTCTCATAAGATTCCTCTTTCTTCAGAGAATACCTTATTGCAAGAAGACAGAATCATTGCTACCTTTCTCAATTTTACTCTACCTACTCTTCATTATAATGCACTCTCGTCTAGAGATGATGCATTGGTGAATGGTGAATCTACCTCTCATTCCAATGCACTCTCTTTTGGAGATGATCCATTTGTGAATGATGAATCTCATATAATGCACCCTCTTCTAGAGATAACACATTAGAAAATGACGAACCCCCTTCCACATTTGATTCTCCTTGGATCGATGTTGAGAATGTCTCTTTAAGTAACTATTCCACATTTGATCATGTTTGGATTGATGTTGAGAATATGTATTCAAGTAATTATTCTAGTAGTTGTAATGAGTCTATAAATGTGGTAGATGTCTCTGCTGCCCCCCAAGGGCCTAAGAGATCAATCATTCATGTGACTCCAACTAGTCCCACTCCTAAAATGATTTGTGTTATCGATGGTGTTCCATTAAATATCGGATCTACTAATTTTCCTAAGGCTCCCTCTTATAGAGCGGTAGCCTATACTTATGAAAATAATATGAATAAAAAACTAAGACTTCCTCAAGCCCCTAAACCTACAACTAAAGTACCTAGTGATTGCAATCTTGTCAAACAACCTTGGATTAGTTTAGATAAGATCCCACTATGGGACTTGCTTTGGTTTGCTTCGGTTTATCAAGTTATGTTTCTGAAATCCTTGCAAAAGATCCTCTTGCCTTCTTCTGCTAGGCCAACAGATGTTGATGCATTGATGGCATATATTCACATGGGTTCGCCGAATATTATGTTCTATCCACAAGATCTCCCACCTCCGGAAGTACAGAAGAAAGTGGATCCTCTAATGATTATAGTCAATATCAATAAGATAGGCATTAGACACACTCTCATTGATGTTGGTTCGACACTTAATAAATGTAGTATTGATCTTCTGCCTAAGATTAATATTGACCCATCCTCTCTTAATACTTCTTCTCTCATCCTCTGTGGGTTTGACAATATCAATTGATAGTCCCTAGGCATGGTAGTCTTGCCTTTGAGGTTGGGACATGTCACTATTCCTACCCTTGTATATGTCATGGCAGAAAATTTGTTGTTTAACCTTCTTCATGGTAGACCGTGGATTCACACTATGGGTTTTGTCTCGTCCATCTTGCACAAATCTATTAAGTTTATTTGTAATGATTGAGTAGTCACAATTAAGGCTGACCCTGAAGCTATGCACCTATGTGAGATAGCGGCCACTGGTCGAGCTCCAGTTATGCCTACTCTTATTCCTTTGATATCTTCTAGTGTGTCAATGTTTACCCCAGTATTACCTACTACACAGGGTACTCTCAAGGTGGGCATCCCTAAAGAAGATCCTTCTGAAGCAAGGAGTCCTAAGTGTGCTCCTTCCACCTCTTCTCAAAGGAGTGCATGTCTTGGTAGTGATTGGAGTTCTCTAGACTTTACAGAATCCTTCATTGGAGAATATAAAGTCAACCCAATCCACCTAGACCTTCCAACAACATCACCTACACTTGCTATCATATATAATTATTCTTTTATATCATGGAGTAGGGCGAGCAATCATTGTAATATCCTTAGCATTGATCCTCCTTCTGAGGAAGAGGATTACACTTCAGCTAAGGAGGATAGTGTTGGAAATCCTATTAATAAGAATGATGGTGATCCCATAGAGGAGTGTGACCCCCATTGCTAGGATAATGCTTTTTATGAGGATCCACCTTCTTTTCAAGACTTGCAAACATGTTATGGCCCTAGCTTTAGGCTCGTCTCTAAATGTGGCTATGAGCATAAAGGTTGTGGCACAATAAACAAGGCATTTAGGTCCCTATAGAAATTGTGCCTCGTAAGCATAATCTAGCGCTTGGTTGTTCGGATGGACAAATCAAAAGAACAACATGATTGGATGGAGACATGGATTCCACTCAATCTTGTTCTCACAGGTTGTCTTATCCTCCCTTGTCTGTCACTTTCGTGTCTTCTTCTTCTTGTGAGATGTCAAACATTTCCCCACAAGAGAAAGGTTTGCTTCCCGTTCCTCATCCTTTATCTAAGCAAGAGTGTACTTTGTTGAGGCTTCTAAAATCTCACTTAATCGCTCTTCCTTGTCCTACACATAAGAAATCTCATGGAAATGATAAACATTCTTTATGTGCATACCATCGAGTGCTTGTTCATTCCACTAGTGAATGTAAAGCCTTGAAGGACAAGGTACAACAACTTTGTGATTCAGGTGCCATAAAACTCTCGTTTGATTGACACGCCTACCCCTACTTTTCTTGACAAGTGATATCAAGGTTCACCTCTATCCTGTCCAAAGTATTTTGTATGGTTCCTCCCCTGTACACTAGGGGCAGTGATAACTCATTTTGGAGTTGTGTGTCCTTCTTAAGGACCCCTCTTCCTTTGGAAGGGTTCCTGAGAGACCTCTTTGAAAGCCTTTATTCTGAATGAACTCTTTGTGTCTAGCTTGGGGGCGGCCTAACTAGACCTTTCCTTTCAAACAATGTGTCCCTTGAGTGGACCCCTCTCTTTTCATGTCAGGTTCTTGAGGAACCCCTTTAAAAATTCTATGGTCTACATGACCAGCTGCTCCCAAACATGTTCTATCTATGGGTAAACATGTCGATGCTTTTAGATGCATCCTATCTACGGGTAGGCATATCAACACTCTTAGACATGTTCTATCTATCGATAAACATGTCAAAACTTTTAGATGTGTCCTATCTGCGGGTAGGTGTATCAATGCTCTTAGACATGTCTTATTTGTGGGTAGGCATGTCGCTGCTTTTTAGATGCATCCTATATGTGGGTAGACGTATTGATGCTTCAGACATGTTCTATTTGAGGGTAGACATGTCGCCACTTCCTAACTCTACGGAGCCCACTTCTTAGGGTTTCCTTCATGTGAGAGTTCTTGAAGGATACCTTCCTTGTAGGTCTACAAGCTTGAAAGGTGCTTTTTGGTGATACGGGTTTCCTCCTTGAGCAGGATTTGCTTTTATCATCTTCTTTGTGGTGCGGGTTCTACTCCTGGGTGGGTTTTTCTTTCACCACGCGCTTTTTTCATCTCTCTTATCTCTTGCATATATCGGATTGAAGATATGTACCTTCTTCATCCTGAGTATATGCTCATTCTCTCTTCATCTTTGAATGATTCTATGTATTATTTGGGGACAACACATAGTACTGAGACAACCTTTCACATCGAGGTCTCTTTCACTTTGTTGACTCAAATCCTTTAGCTTGTTATGTTCTAACACTGCTATCTAATGCAAGTGCTTCTTGTCTAATGTATTAGTTTTGCAAATTGTTAGCCTGGGGGCATGCTTCCATAGTTCAAAGAGTTCTCTGCTTCCTTGATACAGTATCCTTTTGTCATATGATGTTATTTATGTTTAGTAGATTTCCTTTAGTGTGCATATTAATGTAGATGCATATGCCTACTAAAGTGGGGGAAAAATGTATAAGAGCGAAATTGCACCCTTGCGATTTCCCTTACATTTTTGTTCTGACTTTAGTGTCTGCTCCTTTAGCATCTTGAGTAGGCTCATTTTGGCCCTTGCATTAGCCTTTTTCCCTCTCAAGATGCTCTAGCACCCCCTCTTAGCAACCACCCTTGCATGTTAATTTTGCATCAGACTTTGTTTCTTTCAGGTTTGTGTTATTTTGTAGTGTGACGTGTCCATACACTAGGGCGTTGCGCAGATGTCTGCACATCACGCTAGCATCCTACAATGTTTTAATGCTCAAACGACTGTTTCTGAGCTTATTTTCCACTTGTCACCTAAGTTTGTCGGTGGAAACGGCTTGGGATTCTCTGAAACGACCCAAGAAGCTTCTCTTCCCTCCTTAAAAGTCCTTTGTTCACTTCATTTTAGGGACTTCTTGAATAGCTAATTCCACTATACCAGCTTTTAGCTTGACTCCATCACTTGCTCATACATACAGCTTGTTGTAGCAACTTCAAGCTCTCACAAGCTCCCATCACAACATTCTTAATAGCCTTCTTGGCTCTTGTAATTCCACTTCCATGCTTGTGAGCATCTTGGGATTCCATATCCCCTACTATTTGCACATTTACTTCGTGATACGAGTTCTCCTCCTTGAGCGAGGTTTGCTTCTATCACACGCTTATTCGTGATACGGGTTCTCCTCCTCGAACGGGGTTTTCTTTTATCACAGGCTTATTCGTGGTGCGGGTTCTACTCCTGAGCGGGTTTTGCTTTCACCACACACTTTGTTCATCACTTTCTTTATCTTCTTCGTTGTTTGTGGAGGTGGGAACACCAAAACGGGGGTTTGACTAAGGCAAACCCCCATACAACCCCAACATTCTCTCTAGATATCACGCTTGCAGGTTTTGAAGACATTTATTTAGTGGAGGCTTCATCACTCGCATGGTTGTAAGTATCTCTTTCCTTTCTTCTCCTTATTGTTATCATTTATTATTTACTTAATCTCAGTTCTACTATTTTATCACACTCTATCAATTCTTGGTAATCTGTTTGCTAGCAATTACTTAGGAATTTTCTGTGATAAACTTGGTCTCTGGTCCGTATGAGATGCCAGCGCACAACTGAGACGCCAGTGCGACGCATTGTCGTTTGCTTTCTGCACTAACATCCTTTGGTCGAGAGCCTAACAGTTTGTCCAGAGTCCATCTCTGTGACCTGCTCTTTCAAATTCCAGAACTCTCGTTGTTGTTCCATTGAGGTGATATATGGCAGTTCACCCCGTGAGGATCTTTGAATGAAGAGAACTCGTGAGTAGTGAATCCCCCTACATCACAAAAAGAAAGAAAGTGAAAAGCCATTAAGGCCTAGGGATTTGTAGGGATAAAAGATAAACTTAACATCTTGATCTAACACTCCACAACCCATCTCCTCATTATTATTGTTAGAAATGGAAATAGGGATATCAACCAATAGTTGCTCCTCTTTACAAGAGTCTGTGCTAAGGAATGAGTTAAGTAAATAGTGATAAAATTTGATTCACTCCTTTTTAATTTATTCTTCCATCATGATTATTTTACTATATCTTCTAATTATTTTATAAAATTTATTGTTTCTTCTACTCTTGACTTATTGGTGAAAGAATTTAAAATTTATATTCTTCTTTTTCAACCATTGAACTCTAGATTTTTGTTTCCAAAAAAATCCCCCCATTTTCAAGGATTTTATGAAGCTAGCATAGGGCCTCTTTCATTTCCTATCAAATATCTTTATAATACCTTTAATATCCATTACAATCTAGTTATTGTTGAATTGCATGTAGTTTTTCCTTAGCCTCCTTTGTTAAAAAATATTGTTACGAGAATATAATATTTTATGTCCCTAGATTAAAATATTTTTTAGTTTCCTAACTAGCATGTACATATAATTATCTTCAACCCTTAGATGCCATCAATTTCAATATTTTCCATAATATCTAGGTGTAGGGCCCACATAATTTAACACCTAAAGAGATAGGATTCTTAAAAAATTTAAATACATTAATGTATATACTATTGAAAGTGTTATAAATAAAGGTGTAAAATCCTTGTAACAAAATTCTCATGGTTAAAATTTAAATATAATTTTACTTCTAGCCTTTATGATCCTCATCTTATTGAACAACAAAAAAAAATGTGTAGATGCAATAGATTGGTAGACATAATTTATTTTAAATAGAATTATAATTGTCACATGTTCATATAACTAAACCTAAATTTATTTCATTCCTAATAGAAATCAAAAAATTTCTTTTATGCTATGAATTTATTTAGTATAGATCAAAACATGATTACATCTTGTAGCACATTCATTATTCTGTCTACTTTTTGTCTTGATTTCTCAACAAAAAAAATGGGCACTAAGAGCTACTAACATATTTATGTATTTCTTATCAAAGAATGCCTTATAAAATTTTAACTATATAAAAGAAAAAAAGAAATTCATGCTAAATTTCAATGAAATGATTTATTAAAACATATGTACAATGCTCATGACTAACAATAATTCTTGAACATTGATATAATGCTATAGATGATTATCATATCCTAATAAACAAACTCATTATTAAAAACCATGGAAATTGTCATTTTTTATTCAATGACCTTTATAAAAAATTAGTTATAATGTATGGAATAAAAAGAAAGAATTTGATCATATAAAAAATTACATTCACATTATAAAAGGGGTTCTAGCACTTTGCTATCTAGCTACAAATAATGTTCATGTCCTTTTAGTGTTAAGCTTAAATGCAATCAACCAACTCAAAAAATTACAAATACAACTAGCACTACAAACTCTATTAAATTTTTGCTAAGATGACATTCTATTATATGAATTTGTAAACACCTTGTTGAAGTATCAAAAGTTCCAAAACACAAATTGTGGTCAAACATAATTTTCTTATAACAAATTAAGTATTGTTACATGTCAATATTGACTATGGATAATTGGTAATTGAAATGTAAATTCTATTTATTTTCCTTCTTTACGAATCAATTTCTCTATAAGAAATGCATGTTGAGAGCTAATGACAATCTTAATTTATTAATAATTAGATGACGCCTCAGAGGGCTATGAATTAATTCATGTCTATTCAATATTGCAACAAAGGAAATATGCTATAAAATTTTAACCAAGTTGATAAAAATCCCTAACTCATTAGCACCTAGATAAAAAAATCGTGTAATACAATTTGTAATTATGCAAGTATGATTTCCCTCTAGATGATATTTCACATATATTCCAATGAAAAATCAATTTAGTTGGCATGAAACCTAGTACTAATGTCAAAAATTACATTGAATTTGATTTAATAGTTCTAGATATGTAAATATTCAACTATATTGGTATCAAGCATCTCTCCTACAAAAAATCACATCTTGACCTTACAACCCTTAGTAGGGATTGTTGTAGCCTTACATTCCTTGTTGTATGCATAGCTGATTGAGGTGGACTACCTAGTTAAGTTTACACTCAATATAAAAATGTAAAAGATTATAAACTAAGGGATATATATATATATATATTAAGAATATATATTTTTTTGCAATAGAATTTAGTTTTCCTTGTAATGTTGTGTTATACTAATTTTAACTTTGCATTGATGTAATGCATTATATCAATTTTAAAATAATTAAAATATATTTATATAGTATTATTAAACTAATTAAAATATAATATAAGCAAAAGATGAAGGATCTATCTCTTATATGATGTCATGAAGCACTATCAAATTATAAGCTCTAGTGTCTACATTTAAGCAAAGTATGAAGCTTGTACAATTTTTTCAACATTGTTACATTTGGACTGCTAAACTTTTTAAAATTAATTATTAGTAATTATTGTGATTATAAAATATTTTTCACTGAAATCAAGAACAAACAAGTTTCTAATTGAATAATACAATTTTTTTTTCAATCCATATGAAGTATCTTGGATTACTTCAACAAATTTGAATGCAACCACTACTACAAAAAAAAGACATAAAGTGGCAAATCTTCTTTCCAACCTTTCTATTGATCAAACATAAGATTCATTAGAAATTGCTCCTTTCTCAACACTTACGTACAATAGCCTTGTAAATATCCTCTGGGAGAAAACACCCATGAACTCCTCTAGATCCTAAAATATTCATCAAAGGACATATTATATTCCATACTTTTGTCATTTATGAATATGTTGACATCAGGTGAAATAATTCAACTCTTTGAGTCCTTCCATCCAACTCTTAATGGGTAAGCTTGAACAACACAGTCTAGACATGCTTAGGTGGCTCCTTTGAAATCACACTAGCTCCTCTAGTAGGGTCCATCTATTAGTGTGATTTTAGATGAGCCACCTAAGCAAGTCAAAAATTAGAGTGTGTTGTTTAACCCAAAATACTCTTAATTTCTCTATGATCCATGTGATCTCACCTAGGGCTAATTGATATGTGAGGTTGGCATCTCCTTTCTCTTAGGATCTCTCTAGCATCATCATTCCTCCTTGCTCATATCTCTCAAGGGTTGTAAAATAAAGATGGATTTAATAGGGATTTATTATCGCATGAGACAACAAGCTTTTAACAAAGCTTATGTATTTCTATTTGGCATTATTTGTGTGTGTGTCTTATTGGTCTTAGCCATAACGTTAGGGTGTGAGAATCTACTCTAAAATGAACAAAAGAATCTACATTCTACCTAAAAAATGAGAGCCCCTCATAATGGGGTTATTCTATCTATATTCTTGTAATTGACATTTTTTTTATAGATAAAGAAGTTTCTCAAGTTTACTCCATGCTATTAATGCTTTTATTTTTATTTTTACTTTCTTTCTAATCATGGTACAAATCATATATATGATATAATTAACTTTTATTTTATCACATATTTGCAACTCATCGTACAAATCATATCAAAGATATACATTAATAATCATGCAACATCTTCGATCATATGAAGGTTAAGAAAAAGTAAAATTTGATAACCAATCAAATCATTAATAATTCATTTTAAAATATTTCATATAAATGTTATTAAAAATAAATATTTATTTTATATTAAAAATATTAACATATAATTAATTTATAAATACAACTCATAATAACCGATTAAATATTATAGTAATGTTTTTATTAAACACAATATACTAATAAAACAATAAAAGGAATAAATAATGTTAAAAAACAAGTTGACAGGAGTGGAGAAAAAACAAATAAATAAAAGCGGGTATTTACCTTTCGTTAAGATTCCTTCCTTACTAAGACCATGTGCTTTCCCTTACAAAGTGGGAGTGGACTCCACGTCTTACATCCACTAGACAAAGATGCTTCTCTTATGCCTAAATACCCTAATGGTGGAGCACTTGTACTCTTGAAAGAGAGGTCACAAGTTCAAATCCTACAGGGGGTAAGGTATGTACACCTCATATTGTGGAGCATGAGTTAGGTGTCTCCCTCATATTGGGAGTACGAGGAGTCCCATATACTACAAGCCGTCTGTAGACCCAAAAACATATCACCTAGTATTGTGGACTATAAAAGGACCTTTCCTTTCCTTTCCTTTTATGCATTCAACTAGGATGGGATTGGGCTACACCTCATGTTGGTCGAAAATAATTTTTTTAAATGTGTGGAATTGAAAGGCAGCGGCTATCCAGCCTCGTACATACGACAATGGCTATCCAACATCGCAAATGCACTGGATGCATCATAACCTGCAAATGTACCTGTTAATCAATTAATTCAACTTTAAAGTGTGAAAGAGGGCAATTTTGTGCAGCCAACCATGAATGTTTGGATAGACGGTATGAATGTGTGTGACGAGTGAGCAAGTACACCATTCTTCGAACTGATGGAACACGTGGGAAAAAGTCTCCAAAGTTTTTAAAACTTAGTTTTATTGATAAGTAGGAGGTATTTTCCATGCCCGGTAGAAATTGTTGCCTCTATAGACAGTGCCAAACAATATGGAAAGTTAAATTTCAGAATTGTCAGCATGATGCTTTGCTTCCTGTTGGTTGCCTTTAAAATCTGTACCTGCATGTCGTATCCGTTGGGAGCTGCATGTCACTTGGCGCTTGGAATATCATGAGCCATCACAAATGTTCACATGGCAGTCTTTTCCGGTTAAAGCTATAAAGAAGATAAGACTGTCGTGAACATTCACGATTTCGATTCGGTAGGAAATAAAGAAGATCGTAGTGACGTCTTATCTTCTTTACAGATTCTTTGAATTACCTACTTCACTTTTAAAATAAAGTAGAAAACAAGTGAGAACAGGCTTCTTTTTCCTTCACTATTTCTAATTATCTTCTCGCGGCCGTTGATAATGCCCAGTACAAACACGGTATTGGATTTCTTTGTATTATTTGATCCTTCGCTGTTTACCACGAGTTTCTTCCACTGGATTGTTTCTTTAAATCTTCACACGGATTCATTTTTCTCATCGGGTTTCTTCCTTAGGATTTTTCCTTATTAGTGTTGATCTTTACTAATATTATTGTCTCTTAATTTCTTTGCCCTCTGCCTCCTCACCTCCTGAACGAGCACCCCTTTTTCATTGCTCTATCCCTTCATCTTTCTCTGTGTTCAGTTCAGTCCGGTTTCATGGCATCTACTTCTAACATTCAGCATGAAGATTCAGCACCATCTACATCTACTTCTGGTGGATCCTCAACGCCTGCCTTTGTCACATACACGCCTCCCACAACTAAACTTCCCTTTGAAAGCAATAAGAGGTATCATGTGTTTCTGAGTTTCAGGGGACCAGATGTAAGAAAGACTCTGGTTGATCATCTCTATCAAGCTCTCTCCGCAGCAGGACTTAATGTCTTCTTAGACACTGACAAATTGGAAAAGGGAGAAAAAATTGGATTCAGTTTGGAGAGAGCAATCGCGAGCAGCGCCATACGCATTCCTATCTTTTCTAAAGGCTATGCGGACTCAGCTTGGTGTCTCCAGGAGGCTGCTGCCATGTTGAAGACCCCTGCCCTGATTATTCCCCTGTTTTATCGTGTGGATCCAACTCATGTTAGATATCCTCAAGGGAAAGACAGCCCTTATAACCAGTCATTTCTCAGGCATTATGGTCATTCAGATCGATATCCAAGAGAAGAGGTTGATGAGTGGAAGAATGCCCTTTTCCAGATCTGTTCTCGCTCAGGATGGTCCACAGATATAACTCAAGGGTAAGTACTGAACCTCACTAGAATATAATTATCTTAGGGTTTCAAGGAAATAGGGTTTTGGTTAGGGGCTGTCTCAGTCGTGTAAGATTAGTTTGGTTGCAATTTTGTTGTTGAGGATTAAAAAATTTGTTAATTTTTTGGTTTTTAAATTTTAATAATTAAATTATTATTTTTTTATAAAAGTAGAAAATAATTTATTTTTATAAAATTTTAGTTAAAATAGAATTTTATTTTAATAATGAAATTTATAGATTTATGTAATTTTTATTTAATAAAAATAATTTAAATTTTGAATTAAGAAATGGTTTGAATTTTTTTACTAATTTTTTATTTTTATATTATAATTTATACATTTTGAAAATTCTATTTTAAAAATATTTGTTTCTATGTAAAATCATTTATTTTATTTTTTTGAAAAGTTTACCTCAATTGTTCATTATTATTTAAAAGATTTCAAAAAAATAAAATTTTATAAAACTATTTTGTTTTTTTGTTTTAAAACTTTCTTATTTTTTTTAATATTTACTAACAATTTAACAATATATATTTACTCAGAAATTATAATTACTTCTTATTTTTTAATTAAATATTAGCTTATTTTAAATTTTTATTTTTTTAATTTATAAACAATAAATAAGATGTATATCTTAACTTAATCTTCAATAAATAAGTTTTAAAACATATTTACATAATTTCAAGATTTTATTTTAAATGTCACATGTTAAAAATTAAAATTATATTTCAAAATTTATTTACTAGATTTGAGATAATTGGATAGGAAAAATGGTTGTGTTGTATAAGAGTATGCCTCAATCAATCTTTGTTGAGTATATTTTAACTTTTAATCCATAAAAGCATTATAGAAAATGAAAAGTTTGTGTGTAGACTTAGGTGAAGGTAAATGCAATGTGTGTAATGAGGTATAAACAAGAAACCCTAGGGTTAAATATAGGACAAAATAGTGTGTTATTGTAATGGAGGACAAAAGGAGACGAAAAATGATGATCACAAAGGACAACCAAGAGGGTGGAAGACTTTAGATTTAGTCAAGGGTTTCAAGAATAAGGGTTTTCATGTATGAGGGTCTGACAAGTGTTTCTATGGTTTGGGATAAAGGGGATGAAAGGAATAAGATGTGGTAATGGAGATAGGGAATTTAACACAAATCAAGGAAACAAGGGAACTCCATAGCTTTTGATCTCCAATGTTTTTTGTGTTACCTTCTTCCCTTGGTAATGTACCTACAATTTACGTTTAGAGAGATAAATTATATTCTCACAAGGATCTTTAATTGCCTAATTGTCTAGAATGAGGGAAAAGTAGGAAAACATGGGCTTAAATACCAACTTTAACTAAAATGTAGGGTTTGAGGCCAACAAAAATGTAGGTAGAGTTAGGGAAAAAAAAATTGGGAAAAGTTTGGTTTGAGGATCTTAGGGCACAGATGTCCATTCAAGATATAAAATTCTACTTTCTAGAGGTGGTCTAGGAAGGATAGAAAGATTAGAATGTTAATACGTGAATGTTTATACGTGATCTCTTGGAGGTTAGAAATGGGTTTGGCTAAAACACACTACGAGAACAAACACCAAAATAAAGGCAAAAACCTAATGTGGAAGTTGTGGGTTTGATTACATTTGTCCTTCACTTTGAGCTAGGATAACAATACTAAGTGGAAGAAGCGCATGGTAAAGTAAAATTATAGTAAACATAGGATTGCATTAATGTAAGGATGGATACAAGTGTTTACATTTTTACTCATTTGTGCATTTCTTCATGTGCATGTACCTATTCTTGCAATGAACTATATCAAAGTAATACAGTCACTATACATATACAAGAGTTACACCATAAAATATATGAAATATAAACATTATAGTAAATAAGATATACTAACCATGAAAAATATTATATAAAAACAAAAACTATATATAAATAACATTAAAATATGCATGAAAAAATGAACATAGATCAAACACTAGAAATGATATACTAAACATGACATTGGATACAATATGGAAACAAAACACTAGGAAAACAAGAAATTCCCATATCTCATGTGGCTAATGTAACAACACTAGATAAAGGGAGATAGGTAGAAGAGGAAGGATCCAAGGGGATCATGTGATAAGGGGGGATGGGTGCAATGGTTTTCATAGGCAATGATACCTTGGAAAAATATTGATAATATAGGATAGAGTAAAATATGATAGGTTATGTTCAAGATGTAATGAATTTGAAGTTTCCACCCAAATGATAGGGGTAGGATAGGGGAAAAATAAAATACAAAATATGTTTCTCTAATGGTGATTGGATTTGTACGAGTTGAAACCCTAGAAGATCCTTGGCACTTACAATCATTGACCTTTATTTTACCAAATGAATCGAAATCCAACATCATAGATATGTGGTTGAACTATACATTTAAAAAAAAAAGAAGGAAAGCAAGATAATATAATAATGAAATTTATAGATTCATGTAATTTTTTATTTAATAAAAATAATTTAAATTTTGAATTAAGAAATGGTTTGAATTTTTTTAAGTAATTTTTATTTTTATGTTATAATTTATACATTTTAAAAATTATATTTTTAAAAATATTTATTTTTATGTAAAATCATTTATTCTTATTTATTTTTTGAAAGTCTTTTTGAATTGTTCATTAATATTTAAAAAAATATTTTTTTATAAAACTATTTTATTTTAAAACTTTTAAATTTTTTTAATATTTACTCACAATTTAAAAATATATATTTACTTATTAATTATAATTACTTCTTTTTTTATTAAATATTAGCTTTATTTTATTTTATTTTATTTATAAACAATAAATAAGATGTATATCTTAACTTAATCTTCAATAAATAAATTTTAGAACATATTTATTTTATTTTAATATCACATCTTAAAAATTAAAATTTTATTTTAAAATTTATTTTTGTTTAGTTTTTTTATATTTTTTAGTTTAATTAATTATTCAATTGTTAAATAAGAAGTGACTTTTATATTTTTCCATTTTCTTTCAATTATATATTTAATTTTAAATTGTATAATATTAACAAATTAATAAATATAACTTTTTATTGATCAAAATAATTATTAAATATGTAAATAATTTGTAACACTGCCACGTTTTTCTTCAAATTTGGAACATCTGTGTGTTCTTTTTTTGTTTTTCACTCTTCGGAAAAGAGTAGAGCGACAATAATAGTAGCACCGTTGCCCTTGCAGTTACGAAGCTTGGCTAGTAAAGATGGTGGTGACTGACGTGATTAAGACATTGGACAGAGTGCCATTAGAAGTTGCTAAGCATCCAGTGGGATTGGACACCGTCAAGAATTATCTTGCTCAGAAATTAAATCTCAATTCAGGGGATGAGGTAGTTAAAGTTGGAATATGGGGTATTGGGGGTATTGGCAAGACCACAGTTGCCAAGGCTGTGTACAATCAAGTTTACGCTAACTTTGAAGCTGCTTGCTTTGTATTTAATGTCCGCGCCACTGCTGCAGACCCCGCAGGCCTTGCAATTTTGCAAAAACAAATTCTTGAAGATCTAATAAAATTTGATGGAAAAGTGGACTCTGTTGACAAGGGCATATCTTTGTTTAGAGATCGGTTGGGAGGAAAACGTGTGCTTCTTATTTTGGATGATGTGGACGCTGTTGTACAATTGAATGTTTTAGTTGGGGATTGGCTGGCCCCTGGCAGCAGAGTTGTTATAACTTCTAGAGACCAACACATTCTCAATGTTGCCCAATGTGATTGCATCCACGAGATAACTGGATTGGAGAAAATTGAAGGTCTCCAGTTATTCAGTTGGCATGCTTTCCTCAGAGCATCTCCAAGTCCCAGATACCAAGATTTGTCCGAAAAAATAGTGAAAGCTTGCAAGGGGCATCCTCTTTCATTGGAAGTGATTGGATCTTCCTTATATGATAAGGAGAATGACACAGGTTGCTGGATAGAAGCTCTTCACGACATTACTCTCAACCCAGACATTCACAAAAGGCTCTACATTAGTTACAGTGGTCTTACTGATGATGAAAAAGAAATATTTGTCGACATTGCTTGCTTTTTTGTCAGAGAACACAAAAGATTTCCCATTGTTTTCTGGAAATCCTTGTATAAGAAGGTGGATACTGCTGTATGTAATCTTTCAATGAAGTTACTGATAAAGATTAATGATGAAGGTGTATTTGAGATGCATGACCATTTGCAAGATATGGGGCGGACCATCGCTGAAAAAGAAAAACAGGGTACCCGATTATGGCAGGCTGCTTATTTAAGCACCGTATCCAATGACATTAATTTCTCTCGCCTTTGGCTCAATGGAGGAGCTCCACAAAGGCTAGAAATGTTGTACACACCTGGTCTTCGCTATCTTCGTTTGCAGAATCTGCTTATCGAAGGCATGACAGAAGACACGCTAGCCATGCTTCCTCCAAGCTTAGTATGGTTAAGGTTGACAGATTGTGATATTAAAATTAAAAAGAAAAATGCACTGAAGAAGATCCTGGGTAACATCGCGCAATTGAACTTGAGCAAGCTGTTACAGCTGTTGTCACAGCTGCAGAATTTGAACTTGAGCAACTATACAAGATTAAATAATCTCTCTCATACTATTGGCAACCTGTCAGAGCTGCAACACTTAGAATTAACATGGTGTAAGAGTTTAAATAATCTCCCTGATACAATTGGCACCCTGTCAGAGCTGCAGCACTTAAACTTGACATGGTGTGAGGGTTTAAATAAACTCACTGATACAATTGGCAACCTATCACAGCTGGAACACTTCAACTTGCGAGGGTGTTGGAGATTAAAAAAACTCCCTGATACAATTGGCAACCCGTCACAGCTGCAGCACTTAAATTTGGGAGGGTATGGGAGTTTATATAAACTCACTGATACAATTGGCAACCTATCACGGCTGCAACACTTCAACTTACAAGGGTGTGCGACATTATATAAACTCCCTGATACAATTGGCAACCTATCAGGGCTGCAATACTTCAACTTGCAAGGGTGTTGGAGATTAAATAAACTCCCTGATACAATTGGCAACCTGTCACAGCTGCAGCACTTAAATTTGGGAGGGTGTGGAAGTTTAAATAAACTCCCTCATACAATTGGCAACCTATCACAGCTACAATACTTCAACTTGCAAGGGTGTTGGAGATTAAATAAAGTCCCTGATACAATTGGCAACCTGTCACAGCTGCAGCACTTCAACTTGGAAGGGTGTGAGAGTTTAAATAAGCTCCCTCGTACAATTGACAACCTGTCACAGCTGCAGCTCTTGAAGTGGAAGGATGGAAGCATGTGGAAGGTCTACAAAATTCATTGAACGCCTACCTCCTAACGTAGCTTCAACCATTTCAGAGCAGAAATTCAATCAATTCGATTGCTTTAGAATGCTGTGATAAATGCTCTCATAATAATTCAAACAATCCAATTCCTTTAGAATGGTGTGTTAAATGCTTTCATAATTTAAATGTTTTCAAATTTCGTTATGCAATGTTTGCACGGAAATAAAAGACATGTTCTCTACAAAAAAAATGATTCGCGATGGCACTGTTATTTCATATCCGTAGAGATAGTGGAAAAGAATATCTTGGTTTACAAGGAAATGGAAATGTGAAGGACAAACTAATTAGTCCAACGTCGAAACTTCAAATGAGAATGGTGAATAGTATTTGGCACTTTCGATACGCCAACTAGCCAATCCCCCTTCTCATTACAAAATGGGTTTTTTTTTGGGTGTTTTATGCCACTTGTGTTCTATTGGAAAAGATTAATAGAGTTTGGAATTCCGAAATTTTTCATTTTATTTTAAAGTAGGAAAATAAAATTTAATAACATTAATTATTTTTTGTTGTGTCATGTTTGATAGTTTTTTTTTTTTGTTGTTGTTTTTTGTGCTGTGGGTCTTGTTTAGTGGTCAGCCAATAGACTTATATCTGTAATTATGTTTTTTATTAATTCATACTTAATCAATGAAAAATATTAATTTATTCTTAAATTAAATTTCGTCTTATAATTTTTATTTAAAAAATAATTACCTAAGAGAGATTCTTTTATAATTTTATAGGATAATGATTCTTTAAAGTTTATATGTTTTCTATTTTAATTTATATTTGACAAAAAAAATTCAATAACATCAATTAATTTTATTCTTTTTTATCTCAAGTTAAATCTAGCTCTCTTATATAATTTTAGAGGGTTGAGTCTTTGCATTTAATAAGACTTCAAGCTTAGTGGACTCTTTGTGAACCATTGAATTTCATCATTAGAAAAGGGTCACATGATGTCTTAAAAAATGTTAGGTATTGTTATACACATAAACATCTTAGACATTGTTACATGCTTGTACATTTTTAGCCATTGTTTGTATCATTGGATTGCTTCATTATAAAGCATTCTTCAATTCTACTTCTAACACCTTATAACTATCCTACGTGGAAATCTAAAATAAATAAATTACTAAGAGTTAAGAAGTTGTATATGATAGTTCATGTGCTTGATGATGAACCAACTAATGATGAAGTTAAAAGGAATAAGTGGATAAATATTTCTAAAGAAACTATTGGCTATTTGTGCTTGTATGTTTCTCTTGAGTTGTTGCTTTACATTGAGCATTTGGCTACTCCTAGAGTTACGTGGACTACATTGTCAAATATTGTTTTAGAAAACAGATGAAATACAAAGATATTTATTGTAAAATGAACTAATAAGTTATAATCTAAGTAGGTTTTACAACATCAAAGGGCTTCATCACCAAAAGCAGGGCTTTAAAAGCATAATTAAATAATTGAAACATTGAAAAATTAGATACACAATTGATATTCAATGTTATCTCAAAGCTAGGACTTGAATATTCAATGTTTGTGTTGACCTTCTATACTATAAAGAGTGTTTTTTTTTACGATTTTCTATGTCACTCACTAGGAGCAAGATAAGCTTATTCAAAAGGGCACCTTAAAGTCTTCAAAGTCACAAACCTTGATTGCAAAGGATGAGAAGGGTTCTAGTGGCAAAGAGAAGAAAAATAAAATTAATTGGACATATTTTGCAGATTGTAGATCAAGCTTAAACTGTTGTATTATCTAGTGGAACTCTTTAGCCTATAGAAGAGATTAAGGAGAGATTGTTTCATTACATAAAACAGATCAACTGCATTTGTTCTCTTGCATCCATATCATGTCCCCTTAAAGTATTTTGGGTCTACAAGAAGGACATTTGATTTTACCCATCAAAACCCAAGTTCCCCAGGCACTTGTCAAGAAGGACATTTATGCATTGTTTTATTAGTTATGAAAGAGGTAAGGTCAATATGACTAATTTATGATTTTTTAAAACTAGCTTCTACTTAATTGCAACTTTTTCCAATCTATTAAAAATGTGATAATACAACTAAACTTTGTTTCCTAAGTTGTGATGCACTGGTGATTGTGGCACTTCATATGCTTCGAAGAGGTTTTCTCAAGCATGTAATTGACTTCTAATTCTATTAATGGAGCATGGAAGTGAAGAAATATCAATCATAAATCATCATCAAAGACCATTATTGGAAGGAGCAGGAGAGTAGTCAAGAACAAAGGAGATCAGCTAAAATTTTTTAATAAATGAGTAATCAAAATGTAATTTTCCCAAAGTGAATGTTACAAAATGTAACATAACAAAGTGTGAATCAAATAAGTATTCAAAGAAACATAGATTACCATGAGAATAAATTAAAGCTGCCATCAATTCTTAGTTATCTAGTCTCGAATAAACATTTAACAATTATTTCCTTCGAACTCCACATAGTGGCAACTGCAAATATTCCTCCTGGATTTTTTTTTTTCACTTTAACACTACAACAATATATCCAACAGGGCTTTGCATTTATCATCAGTCATCCACTATATGGTTTGCATGTTCTATTACTCTTGATGTTTAAGTCTAACAAACTTTCTCTGTTGAATCTTTAATACCTTTTCTCTCTCTCTTTTTTAAATTTTTGGTCTAAACTTTAGATTCTTAGATGCATTATGCTTTGTTATAGCTTTATATAGCTTATCTTTTAAGTTTTTGCATTTTTTTTCTCACGACTTTATGATACAATGACTTCTTATACTTGCAAGCAGATGGAGGAGCTTGGACGGTTGCTTTGTAATTTAACATTAGTCGTTCCTGAGGGGATTATAGTGTTTTCTTCCTCCTTTGAGTATAAGAACCAAGTTTATGGTGCATGGACAGAATCAGGGATCCCGTCCACTCTTGAAAAGAAAAAACGTGTCTTTCGAGAACCTCGGAACAATGCAGCTGTGGAGCTTACACTACAGGATTACAAGGAGACCATAATGGCATCATCCACCAAAGGCATCAATGAAGATAGGGCAAGCAAAGGTGCTCTTCTTCTAGCTGTAGTAGGTGGAAAGATTTCAGAAGGAATCAAATTTAGTGATGGAATTGGGTCGTTGTGTGGTAATGGTAGGGCTCCCCTACCCAAGCCCATCCGATCCAGAATTGATTGAACGCATTAAGCACATTGATCGGCAGGGAACAAAAGCCATAGTGGGGGGCACATTATTACCAGTGAGTGCAAATACCGATGAAATAACTTCTATGCAATCAGGATTAAACATTTTGCGTTGCTGCAACCAAAAAGGAAGAGAATATTATGAGAATCTTTGTATGAAAGCAGTAAATCAATCAATAGGTAAGCAGAGTGCAGAACTTGTAAAATTGTTATTCAATATAGAAATGTTGGGGCATCGATTTTGCTCTTTATTGTTTAAAATTCAAAATTTACTTTGCAAAACTAACTTTCGCATCTAATGCAGGTCGAGCAATCAGGCATGTTGGAGATTATGCTTCTATACTGCTAGTTGATGCTCGCTATGCATTATCAACAAGGGAGGTTGTCATTGTCAATTCAGCACACTGTGTTTACTTTTTAAAATTCTGGAAACTTTGTGACCCAAACCCGAGTCCTCCCATCAGAAACTCAGATAAATTGTCAGTAGGAGACATTGGAAAATGTTTGCTGCACGAGGTAATGGTCTAACACACGGGGAATGTGGGAAATTATTAATTTCTCACAATACCTAGTGTCCAGTCCTAAGAAACATCTTTTAACTGTTTCAGGTAATTTTGGAGAGATTCGAAGGTTGCTTCTCAATTTTTCAAATACAATCGGGCACGGAATATAAAAGATACGCCCTGAGGCCATTTTATAACTTGGGAGGAACATGTAAAAGTATTTGTACTTGTTAAGTATGTAACTAATTTGCAGCGATCTAAAACTGCTCACAAAGAGGCCCATTCTCCCTTCAAAAGATGTCTATTGTCAAATTGGTTCCAGATGATAAGTGTTGTCACTTACGATGATAATGTTTTAAGTTGTGATCATCTCAGTAAAAGAATTGATGCCGATTTCGGAAATGAGCTGTTGAGAAACAATGTAGAACGTTTCATTCAAGGGGTCCCTTGTAGGCATCATTAATTTCTTTTCATATGCTATAGGCCTATGGCTTGTGAAAATGGATTTCACAGGGTTGTTATGGGATTAATTGTTCAGAAATTTGGAATCAAATTCATGTTAAGGCATCATTCTTTCCTGCCATGATTTTAGATGTTGATGTTGACATGAGGTCTTGATTTTAAATGTTTAGTTCGGCACAATGACCTGATATTAATATTAGGTTGGCACAGGGCCCTTATTATGAATATTAGGCAAGGCAGGACTTACACGAGAACAATATCTCACTGTAATTTACTTTTTCTTATATTGCAAAATTCTTAGCAAATTACGTGAACTGATCCATTTTAGGTTTCCCACTTTTGATTTAATTAAGAGATTGAAGATGCACCAATTCTAGTATGACAAAGAGATCAATATTGCAATTCCTTATAGGCTTCGTTTATATTTTGTTGGGTTATCCACATATCATTCAAGGTTGTAATATAAAACTCAGATTTGCATAAGAGAGAGTTGTTGAATGGACTACAGCTATATAAATGGATGGTTTACCACATTATATTCATTTTCATCCTGCCCAAATTTGGATTTCTCTTAAGTTTTTGGCGATGACACTTAAATTGTTAGACGTGATTCCATATTTTAGTATACTAGGGTGATTTTTATTTTTTTCTTGCAGGATGTCCGGTTGTGATTTACCATTAATGTCTTGTAGGATGTTCGGTTGTAAAGTTTTCAGAAGTTCTTAAGCGAAAAATAACAACTGTTTATGGCATATACAACACAGATGAACCCACTTGAACATAACCAAATGCTCTAATTGCTTCGACAGCAAAGAATATGTAATGAGTGAAAGGTGAAAGGGACTTGTATGGGTACCTCTTACTTTCTCTCCACCTATGATTCTCTACCCAGTGCTACATTGGACAGGAGAAAAGAATGAAGAATGAGAGGATGTTGAGAATATCAGATGGGAAAGACTCTCATGCTATAAAGTTTTTTACTTGAAGCATATAAAAGGAGTGGATATGATAAAGATCTTATGGAGATGACCTTGTAGTATTGTTGATTGCACACGACAATTAAGAGGGGGGTGAATCAGTTGTACCTTAAAACTTCAAACCCTCACAAACATTCAGATCCACATTAATTCAATTAACCCTTAATCTGATAGGATGATTTATCATGAAAGCAAATAATATAAATAGAAACGCATCAACACCATGCACAAAGGAACAACATATTTACATGGAAAACCTAAGATGGGAAAAACCATGGTGAGGATTAACTCACAATATAAAGTAATATCAACACCAGATACAATAGGGCTCACTATCAAAGAGCTCAGTGCCCAAAGAAAGAAAGGCTCCCTGCTAGAATAGATAAGAAGATAGAGAAGAATGTTACAATGAGAAATTCATCTCAAAGCAACAGAAAAATCTACCATAGCATCACCAACACCTTCAAAGTCTTTATGAAGACTTGTAGACACCTTCTGCTCACTACATTCAATAATCTAAGGGTGAAGCCACAAAAGTGGTTTACAATTGAAGTGAGGAAGGAAAACTAACAAAAAATGAATGCATGGCAAAAAAATTGATTTTAGGGGTTCAACCGAACCCATTAGGGGTTCGCTAGAACCTAGGTTCGGGTGAACCCTCCTAATACTTTCCTGCCAAAAAATCCATCAAAACCCCTCATAGAAGGGGGGTTCGAATGAACCCTGGTTCGAGCGAACCCCTAGGGGTTCATTTGAACCCCTTTATTCCTCATCCCCTCCTCGAGACGCAAAAAAATCCTGAATTTTGGCACTTCGGAGCTCGGGTTGAGGATGAAAATGGAGGAATCTTCACAAACCCAACTTGAATCAGGTAGTCCTCAAAACGAGCTATCCAACGAATATAATTTTAATATGTTTTGGTTTTATTATGTATTTATTATTTTAGTTTTATTAAGCATAGGTTTTTCATCAAAATGAAGGTCTTTGTTCTGCACATGTGGAAAAATAGCATATTATCAAAAAAAAATTGAAAAATATGAGTGCACCAGATATTGAAGTCCTTGATCCAACAAAAAAAGTAAAATTGAATTTTGATATATACAAAAAAGTTGTGTTATACTGCGCTATGTCTAAATTGTAATTGGTTTGACTTTGAAACTTGATTAAAGAAAAAATATTCAATAAAAACTATCTAACAAGTGGAAGCACTAGATATCGAGTTACAAATCTAAATTCAAAAAATTAAAATTTTATCCTTCATGAAAAAAAAATTATGCGTTATACGGTGTGCATCACTTTTTAAAAATGTTGTTTTTTGAAAAAAACCAATTTTAGTGGGAGATGGAAAAAGAAGTGTAATCTGATTCCAAAAATTTTGAAAAAAATATTTTTAGAATCTGCAGACAAAATGTGACGAGACTCTAGTTTTCATCATCTTCAAATTCTTCATGGTTTAGCCGCTATAGGTGCCTAAATGTGAAGATTTAATTTAAAAAATAATTTCAGTGTCCAGTTTGGCCAAAAATTGTAAACCACTATTGTGGGATCACCCCTAACACATGAAAGCTTGCACTGCACTTCTCAAATTCACAATCTAAAACTCTATAATTCACATCACTCACATCATACTCATCTATCTTATCATCCCTCAACAATTCAACACTTATTTATATCATCTTCAACCTTGAAAACATTCTCCAAGGCTGGTTATGCACTTCAACTGTGCAAATTCAAATTAAGTTGGCACCAAAACATTCCTATGGTAGAAAGGAATGAAGGCGGACCACAACACACCTTAGCTAGGACCTAAATCCACTCATACACATCACGCTATGCTTCCACAAACAACAAAGAAAATTCGCAAAATTAGTGTAAACACCCAAGGTTGTACGAACCTATGTTAATACCATTGACACTTAAGTACACACTTCCTCAAATCCAAGGACAACTCGCAGACACCATCTAACACTTGAACACAATCTAGAGTATTCCACGAACACCTTAAAATCCAACAAATTCCTTCGCAACAACTTTCACTTGAAGAATGTACACACCCAGTACACTCAAACAACTTTGTCATGAACTGTAACTCAAGAAACTGATTTCCAAAGCACCAAACCATGAACAAATTTATCTGAAGAAAGATACACACTATCAATATACTTCAAGATCTGCAAGACTTGAAACCACTCTATGGAGAAATGTGGAGCAAGGACATTTCTCCCAATCACCTCTACAGTATACAGTTCACACACTGGTGAACACACCTTCCTCTACACAATGATCTAGCACACCAAATTCTAAATGCAACACCTTTGAACACATGTGATCAACATATCCAAACCACACAAGCAGATATTCAACCTAGAAGAACTGCAAAGCAAAAGGGTGTGTGCAAGAAGTTGAGTCCACTTTTTGGCCAAAAAGTGGAAGTGTTTTCCCTAATTTTCAGAATTTGTCACATTTGACCTTAAAATATGAAGCACTTAGAAATGGAATCTTCAAAAACGTCACTCATCATAAAATGTAGTACTTAGAGTCTAATTTCCAAATATGTAATTTATATCAATACCCAGATGGTAAAAAATGATTTTCAATACTAAAAACCATTGTTTAAAAGTCATTTTTTTTACCATACCATGCACATGTACGTCATCCATATTTTGACTTAAATACTCATATTTTCTAAATCCTTTTGGGAAAAGATTTGTAACTCACTCAAGCACATTCTCGATATTTTTTTGTAATTTTTTATTGAATTTTTTTTGTTAAATTTTTATTGGCCATATTTGTTGTTTTGAAAAATTGTCATGTACATCACGCATAAGATGACCTAAACTTATCGTTTTTTGAATTTATTTTTCAAATTGAAAATAATTGTCTGAAGTACGTTTTGGTGCAATTCATTTTATAAAAAATATTTTTATTAAAATACTATTTAAAACCCTGATATTTCAAGTTTATGGACGAATTTCATCATAAATTAATTGAAAAATACAAAAATAATCCAATTGTAAAAATGTTTACATATTTGAAATTTGCACTGTCTTATCTATAATGGGTTTTAATTTCGTCAAAAAATTCTGTAAAATAGGTCTTCAGACATATGTCCAAAGTCACTATTTTCTTGTGACATTGATATGACCTTCAAGTTGCAAGTCATACCAAATCCAAAGCTTAGGTTCGGGTCCCCAAGCCATTTCTTGAACCAAAAAACAAGCCAAAAACTTGACCAAAAATTCATATTTTAAAAAACGGGATCTCGTTTCTACAAAACAAGATCCCGTTCTAAAACGGGATGTCATTTCTACAAAACGGGATCCCATTCAAAAATGGAATCTTGTTTCATAAAAAATATTTTTTTATGGTTCTGCGAAATAGGATCCCATTTTGAAAAGTTGTCAAAAACATAAAGTTTTCAAAACGGGATCTCGCTTTGAAAAGTTTTCAAAAATGGAAAGTTTTCAAAATGGGACCCTGAACCTAAATGGGATTCTGTTTATTAAAAAATGGGATCCCATTTTATTGAAGCTGATTTCAGGTTTTTTTCTAAGGCAAAAAATTTCACGTTTTGTGGACTCATCTTCTTGCATTTACCCAAAAATAGAACACTACTCTGCAACACTACAACACACTATTTCCTCTTTTTATTCAATTTTCTCCAAAGCACTTGGAAACCAAGCACTAGAAACATACCATCAACATCTTTAGTACTTCCTCATCACTATCAAGCCAACTGCAACATATACATTCATAAATAGAAGCTTATCAAAGCAACACTCGAGGTTGACACCAATAAGTTATTAAAGACAACATAAAAAAACTAATCAAAGCATCTTCAGAGACAACACCAACTCAATACCAATTGCACATCCTTGCAACAAACTCCTTCTCATATAGTTGACATCAATGACAACATGTTGGAGTAACAACTAACACCTCTGGAGTGCAAGTTGGTACAGACAACTATGCACACTGCGTAATGAGTGCTCTTCAAATTAGGAGGGGAAGCTCCCTCTTTAGTGCTAATTTGTGTGTAAAAAGTAAAGTAAACTAACACTGCGTAATGAGTGCTCTTCAAATTAGGAGGGGAAGCTCCCTCTTTAGTGCTAATTTGTGTGTAAAAAGTAAAGTAAACTAACTCCTATCTTTTTTTTCTTAGCTGGAAGTGGCACAAGGTTAAGAAAATCATGAATGTTGTAGCTAAGGATTTTCTGGTTTGCATATCAATAACTACGACTAAACTAAATGCTTTAATCTATCCAATCTCCTCAAGAAAATAGAGCATGAGGAAATGGAGTAGGAATGTTCTTATACGATAAACTTCATGTACAAATTGATGCAATACCAGATACCAAAACCACAACTATTCAGGGTACTTCTAACCCAAACTTGTCAGGAGAAGATCAAATTGAACAAGCAACTAGAATTGTTTTATCTTTACACCAAAAATCACATTGTTTCACCACAAGGCATCATCAAGCCAAATCACTTCAACACTACTTCATATCATCCTCAAGCTTCAAAACATCTTATTCATCATCAAAATGTCTATACCAATCAATAACCAGATTAGAATCATTGAAAACAGTCCATACTCTCAACATGCACCAATTCACTCATTTTTCCAACTTACTTTGTAAGGAAAATTAACAACAAACCATGCTTTCTTGCTACAAACTAGTTATCAATCCTCCAAGACACAAAGTTCATCATATTTTTATTGAAACAATTCAATACATAAGTATAGAAACATCAGATCTGCCTACTCTGCAGTCAAGACACCATTCATGCATATTGGACTCACATTCCAAATCACCAAAACTATTAAACTCTGCCTCTAAACTCTTTCCAAGCCTTGGAACATTTTTAACAACATTATTTGAGCAGGTTCAACATAAACCAATCACATATATCACTGTCTAATCAGAAATCTCAACCTTATACATTCAAGCACCGGTCTTCTAGTAGCATTGCACCTTCACAAAATTGGGTATAACAAGCAACCCATTTTGAATCTCCAAAAACTATTCACTGATCTAGGGACCCATTTTGCTCTAGAGAAACATATCACAAAATCAAATACACTTGTTTTGAAACATTTATCAGAAAATCAGTTTTTACATTGTCAAAAGGCCCAAATAGGCCTATTTAACAGAGGAAATGGTCTCTAATCATCATCAACTTACCAATTATCTTTGAAAAATCTTTCAATAGGTCCTTGAACTCAAGAATTAATAGTCATTTGTTCATGTAAACCCTTTAATATGCTTCTAATAAAAAGCCCTTGTTTTATGCTACATAATGCACAAATGAATGAGGGTTTTAAGGAATTATGCACTACAAACCTCCTGCCACCTCATAAATTCTTTAGAAATGTTTAATTAGGTTTTTGAATGATCTAGGAGCCTTTACCAACCCCCTACAACTGTTATTCCTTCATAACCATGACTATAGCAGCAACTCTTGATTGAAAATCCCTTCAAAAACACTATAGCAGCAACTCCATCATTCTATCCTCATTTCCTCTACACAAAACAACTTAACCACAACCATAAACAACCTAATATAACCCTACTCCACTGATCTACAAGTCTAGTTCGGTGGAGTAGGCTTTAATTTTCTTATTAGACTCTCAAAATCCTATTTTAAGGGTTTGTAATGGAACTACCAAAAATGCTATCAAACAACTGATCTACTTGATCAAATCACCTCTAAATAGATTCAGAAGGATGTTAGCTCTCTGTTATATCAAGGAAAAAAGGATTCCAATCCCTTTTCTACAATACAGTCCATACAAATGAATAAATAATAGAAAGAACATTGTAAATTAACAAAACATAGTACTTTTATTGATGTTAAACTTCAAGAATACAAATCTTCTCTCTTCTTCGACTTTACAATGCTTTATAGAGACATTTCCATCAGTTTTTGCAACTGTCCTTTCATCTCCAACTGACTAACCAACTTCTATACTGAGGTGACCCGTATTTTGAATTTTACAAGTTTTGCCACTTTTGCAATTTGTGCAATAAAACCACATTATTTGAAATTTGACATATCAAACCCCCTAATGACCTATTGGAGATTTCAAATACATCATTTATGACCTCCTAGACCTCTTTATAATTTTTTACAATAGAAAGTTCAATTGTTTTACAATTTTTCCAATTAGAGGCAACTAGTGAGCAAGGTGCTCCTGCACCACAAATTCACAATGTGAAGGAAAGGTGGCATAATAATTTGTTCGGCTAGGAAGAAGTTTATTAGAAACAAACAAATATACGATAAATTGGGTACAACTTCACAACATGAAGGAAAGGTGGCACAACAATTTGCTTGAATGTATAGGTTTATTGACACACACAATAAACAATAAGCTTTAGGTACGGATTCACAACGTGAAGGCAAGGTGGCACATCTATTTGTTCATCTGAATACGCTTATTAGAAACAAAACAGAGAATAGCCAACTAGGACAACAAATTGCATAAGTGAAACACGCATACAATAAACGATCAACTAGCCACTATATTTAACTAAGATAAGCAAATACCATAAAAATAACATGAAGGCAAGGTGGCACAACAATTCATCATCATAGTAAAAACTCGTTGAATAGATACAAAACAACAATATTACAGGCAAGGTGGCAGAGCATATATTACTATCTCGTGCAAAAGTTAATTACAAATGAGTAGAAAGCTCTTATTTATAGACATCAAAGGTGTAGGGAACCATAAAATCACTTTGAGTCAACTACAGTCTTGCAAGCATGCAAGATTTTATTGCTAAACCCTAATAAAGGAAACTATACAGTTAACTGGAAAGCTACCACTAGTTAACCGAAACAGGTCTCAACTGAACTGGACAAGTGCAAGCATGTGTGTCCTTATTGAAATAATAATAATTGATAACTAACATCAGTTATCTACTCCTAACTAAAAGTCTAAACTCCTGCGAAGATAATTCCAAGGAAGAGATGTGCGTGCATGAAATCAACAATAAGAACTCAAGACTAGATGTCGAGTTAATTGTTGCTCTTGACTTTATCCTTGAAAATAACTGCAGGTTCCAATTGGTAGATCACTCTAGATCATCATGGTCTAACATCTCATCCAGGAACTAATCGCTTTCCTTATCCTCTGGGACTTTGACGCTATCCACGATGATAATCTTCCTACTCAACTCTCTTTCACCTCCCATGCATACTCTGAATTCTTCAATTCCCTTTCTAAAACTAGTTGTCATCACTGAGATGTGATCCAACTTAGATGCATAGGATCTCCCTCAAGATTATCATGAAGCAGCCCCTCAAACTCAGCTTATACTACATCAAGTTCAACATACGTGCCATCCTCAAGATGATAACAGCATGGGATCTGAGTGAAAAAGTTGTTGATGAGTCTGACAGCTTCAGTAACGCTCTCCTTGAGTGTATTCAACCTAGTAGAGATCCTCTCGCATGTCTCCATCCTGAAAATGTGTTGCTCTCTCCAAGCAAAGATCTTTTTATCTTCTTCTATCTCCAAAGTATCATATGCAACTGCCAACTAGGATATGAGAACATGATCCTTCGCCAAGCCTTTTGCTACCATAACCTCGAGCTGCAAGATCCCTTGACAAAGTCCATGCGCATCACTCCTCAACTGATATAGCTTTGCGAGAAGATGTCGATTTGTAACAATGATTTTTTCAACCCAATTGTCCAAAATTTTACCATGATTGACTAATTGATCCAACTTATATTGTTTTGCAAGTGTAATTTGTGGAAGAATAGGTTCCCTACTCAGATTTCCATGAACAAGATCAGAGATATACTATCGAAGTTGCCTAATTTCAGCCTTAAGAAGCACTTTATCTTCTTTGTCCTTCATGACGTGCTCTTCAAGATTATTTGTGACAATCTTGAGAAGGCTCACATTTGTCTCTCAAGTGGTCCTGTCAAGATTCGCTTGACAAAGGTCAAATCACCAACCTCAACCTCATCCAGGCTTTTACACTCTGGTGGCGTAGCAACCTCTATGATGATCTATGATTCTATAATCTTCTCAATGTGCACCTGCTTCTTGATTTTCTTGTTCAACCTCCCATGATAAGGGTTGCCAAACTCAAAAAATTCAAGGTGATCTGAAGGCTCTCACCTCTGTCTTCCCAAAGATCTCTTGAGCCAACATGGTTGAGCAATATTATCATCTCGAGGAGAGACTATTGTTGATGTATCAACCTGTGGTGGGTCAACTGTCTTTGATGCTTCTCGAACTGGTATCTCCAACTCTTAGTCTATATCAATAGGATGTGAATGTGGTTCATGAACATGGGGAACTAGGAGGTGAAAGATGTGGTTCAGCCTGTATGACTGTCTCTACTGTAACTTCAAGCGTCCTTTCTACCTGTTTCTGCTTCCATTTTCCAATACTCCTCCCCTTTGTGTTTCTGTTGAGTCTAATCCCTTCAGGCAGCTTCAAGATAACCTTAACCCAAGGCCTTGACCTTGAAGTAGAAGGTAATGAAGAAAACCCTACTGGCGGCTCTATGAATGGCACTATCTTGCGCTTTCTCTTACTCTCCAAGAACTGCTTGTTGATCTTGATAACTGATTTGGACATGTCCTCTATGGAAATACTCTCCCTGGCATACCAATCTGGTGAGTGAAGTGGCTGGCAAGCAACTTGATCTTTGAAATATGAACTAAGTAGAACCTCTCTGTCATCATCCTATAGACCCTCAACATCCTCTGATAGGTAATCAACAATCTAAGCAATAGTAAGTATGTAGTAATGGTGTCGACGAACTTCAAATTCATCCTCACAGTTCACCCAAAAATCCTCAAGTGTTGGCTTATGTGCAATCCCTCGTTCCAACCTGGTTGCATAATGACCCAAATGATCATAAGAACGACTCTCAATATGGTACTTGAGGTTGAATTTCTCAAGCTCGGTCGTCATAAACTTGCAATTTTCTGCAGTCCTGCATGTGAAAACACCCCATCTAAAAGGGAGGGAGACTGCTAACTTATGGCGACTGCGAAGAAAAGAGTGAACATGTTGGGCTTGTCTGAGAAACTCCATGAAAAGGACTTTATCTAACGGGTACCTTGGTAACATTAGAGGCTCTCTGACATAACCATAGACTCATATATATGTGAAAGTGGGGAATTGAATAAACCTATCTTCCCAACTCTCCATTGTTGATCTTGCCTTTGGTGAAATCCGGATGTGCATTTCATAGTCGAGATCCTTGATTGTCTTCATGAAAAAGTGATCATTCACTACCCTGAAATCCTATTCAGCTTTAGAAAACTCCAACTACGAGTAATACTCATGAATATGTTGAACACCAAGAGTCTCGTTAGTCTTTAGGTGTCTAAAACTGCCTTGAGATGCAACCAAGTAGACCAAGCAAGACACCATGTGAAACTTGTGGATTTTGAGGAATCCAGTAATTTGTTGGTGAAGGCACTCACTGATCAACATGGCCCAGTCAAAGTGCTTTGTACAATCTAGGATCCTATAAATGATGTAAAAAATCCATGGTTGGAATATATTTTCCTCCTCCTGACCCGTAACCCGATTGAGTAGAGTTATCAAAATGGCAACTTCATCCTTGAATTCCCTGTGACCAACCTTTTTAGGCATGTTAGTCTTCTATATTTTCAACCATCTTTGAGCAAATTTCCTCTATGAATGCTCTTGGTCTCCATACCATATCTTATCACAAGCCTTAATGACCATAGTGAAATTGTCTGAACGATGAGGAATATCAAAGCACTTTTCCACGTCCGTTGGCTTAAGGCTACAAATGACTCTCCCATCAGCTGATCTAATTTTTCATGTAGACGAGTTGTAATGCTTGATACAAGCAAGAACAAACTCGAGATCAAAAGCTATGATGGGAATGGACGCTACTTCCAGCAACCCAAAACGCTCAAGATTCTTCAAAACATTGTTGCTAACACCTTCCAACATGTTCAGATTGATCACTGGATAGACACAACCCAAGTCTATGTCTAAGGTTTTCAAAAATTTGTGCATCAAGACGGATTTGGTCTTGTAATCTATGGAATTGAACTACATTTTGAAAATGAGGACTTTTGACTGTGAAGTTGGGTGATTCGGAAAACTTTCCGAAAAGGCTAAAAATAGCTTCTTGTGGGAAAAAATTTTGGAATTTTTCTGAAACGTGGGTTTTGTACATAATTGAATTCTAAGAAAACCTAGATAAAATAATTTGAAAATTTGAGTTTTAGCAAGGCATGCAAAGGTGTTTTATTCAAGAAAAGCAGGGGTTCTAGAGCTCACTCGGGGCAATTTTCCCGAGAAAATCTGGAACATGGGTTTAGGCAACCCAGATAACTCGATTTTGAAAAAGATGTGCTTTTGACCCACATGAAAAGGAATTCTCGGAAGACAAAAAAAGCACAGAGCTTTAGAATAAAAGCTAAGGGGCAATTTTCTCAAAAAAATATGACATGGGTTTTGTTGTTGTTGCTGAAGTATGTGAACCCAGATGAACTGATTCTGAATATTCTGTCATTTTCTTTGACATGCGAAGAATACCTAAGACAAGAATAGAAGAAATTAGACAGAAGATAGAAGTTTGTTTTCGTTTATTCTACTTCTGTAGAAAATCGCCTATGCTTGACTAAGATTCAATGAAACCTGCATGCACTGAAAAATTTAACTCTAGAAAATTAATCTTCTAAACAATCTGGACTTGGCACTGAAAAATTGAACTCAAAGCACCTTTGAATCTCCAATTGCTCAAGAAATTATCCTTTGCTCTGAACTTGGTATGAGAAAAATGGTAAATTTATGACAAATAAATAAATTTAAGTCAAAAAACGTCCCATCTTCATGCAATTAAGCGTCACCCTTAAAATATTCAACCTTATTTTGATTGGACCTCAAAATAGTTAACTGAATGTAAAATTTTCCCTAAATAGGGCAGCGACTTTAATAATTACAGTTAAACTTAGCATGCAAATCAATTAACTGAACATACAAACTAAAATCGTCCCTTTTTGCAATTAAAATAATCTCACTTAAAGTTGAATTATTTAAATATTAAATAATATTTATATCCACCTTTCATGGGCACTTAGTCATCTTTAGTTCAAAAATTCCAACTTTGATTTAAGGTGTCACTTTCCAAACTTAACCATTTTAATGAAAATTTGGATTTACAACCCTTGTTGGAGCTCCTATTCAATCACTAAATCGACTGACACACCCAATTGACTGGATGACAGTTTCATTGAAGAGTAAGGACCAAATCTGACAAAAACACTCCTTGAGACTGCAATCCATAAAATTGAGGTCTGAAGCTTGAAAAATAAAAGCGCCCCTAGCAAAAGCTAGGCTTTTGACCCCAGACTTAAACAAATTTTCATCATTTTCAACACTTACGAAGGTAAACTTGACCTCTTTGTATCTCATGTTTGGAAAAACTTCAAGATTGAATAACTGGCTCACTGCAAAGTTGGCTCCATTCCACACAACAACTTCAAGAGAACACTTTATCAAATTTCATCATCTAATGTCTCAAAATCAAGGGCTCCCCTGGCCTTTAGGGGCGATTTTTGTTCGAGAGCCATTTTTTCAATTGGCTAAAATACCACTAAATCTCCAGCTGCAGGTTGCCAACACATCTTCTTATCTGATGGAGATATGCAACGAGAAGTTGGATATAACACAAACAAGATGAATACCTGAGATCACCAAAAAGAAGACATTCAAGGCTCCAAAACCTTGGGCACCCTTGGCTAACAGGGGTGCTTTTTCTTTTTCCTTGTCATTCTAACCAAGATTTAACCTCGTGTTTGACCTATGATTCTAGCAATTGAGCAACTCAGATTTACCCACTAACGGATGTGCTACAAAGCCTGATCAAATGTGAGAAAAACATCCTAGGTGTCATTTGGTCAGAATCCTTCATTTGATCCCTCAAAAAGATGGGCACCTTTTGCAAAAGCTACGCTTTTCCTTCTAGTGTTAAGTCATTTTTCAAACTTCCCCATTTCTCACTAAAACTCTTGTATCAGGTGCTAGACATATCTTTTAGGCTGGTTGGATAGCTCATTATGAAGCTGACAATATTCTTGACAAGTCTTCTTGGAAGTGACAAACCTCAAAATTGAAATCTGGGCCTCTAAAATCTAAGGTGCCCCTGGCCTCCAGGGGCTCTGGTGTTCCAGAGTACGAATTTTTTTGATGATTTTTATCTTAGTGAAAAATCTCCTCTGAGAAGCATTATTTTGAACTTATCTTGCCACAAATTCTTCATTTGATCATTTTAGGCTTAGATTTCAACACCTGGTCTCTGGCCATCTGCCATTGACGATCTCATAAATCCTAACTTTCCATTTGAAAAAGTGAAAACTACCCACCAAACTTAAATTGAGTTTTAACTGAAACTAACTTTACCATTGTGATTGTGAAGCAAAATAAGCCAATCAAAACAATTTTTAGTCAATTCTGACGAGTTTCAAATTTTAGGGTTTCATAGCCTGAAATAGGGGTGCTTGAAAACCCTAATTTTCAATTTTCTTCAAATTTCACTAGTATCCTCTTGACATTAAACTGACACAAATTTCATACTTGATTTTCCCAAAAAATGTGTTTTGACATCATTTTAACAAGGTTTAGACTCTTTTAAGCAAAATGCCTTAATGAAGCAAAAAATTTGGTTTGGGTAACATAGGCTCCATCTGGTGACCACGTCAGATACTCACCGCATAGGAGAACCAGATTCTCTGTGTTTTTGTAGACCAATGACTTATCAGTTGGGCATATGGAGTTAGGACTTTTCCTAATCACCTAAAAACATTAACTTCCATAATAATCACCTAAAACATGACTACCTAAATCACCTAAAACACGACATAACATCACAAAACATGGAAACACATTACGACATAACAAAAAACATAAAAATTACTTAAAGAAAATTCACTACACCCCTGAAGAGATTCAAAGTGCTTTGGATATTGTTCGCTGCATAACAACGGTAAGAGCATCTCATCGATGTCCTTTTTTCCTGAAAGGCTTTACTTCTCTTTTGATGGGAATTGTAGGAGGCAATCCTTCTGGAATGAAGATTCTCAGGTATTCATATATCCAAGCAAAGGTACTCTAACAAAAGTCAGAATATGATGCAAATGGGAAATCTAATACCCCGAAGGTATTAGTTATATTGTAGTCCATCCTTGGGATGTTGATTTCTTCAAACCAGCCGATCAAGTACCAAACTTGATTGCTATAATGTCGTAGGTGATCTTTTTTGACCTGAAAATATCCTTTGATTGGCTCATCGATCAACTCTACATCACCTTTAACACATAGGAGTTTGATTCCCATGTCTTCAGCATCTTTGAGGCCTTGCAAAAGCACCTCATTTTCAGCTTTAGTAAATTCCAATTGCACAGATGGGTGCAACTATCCTTTAGGGGAGATGATCAATTCCCCTACTTATAAACTTGTATTTATACAATCTCCATTGAACTATATTGTCCATGACTTTGTCTCCTCTTTCGGTCTCTTTTCAGAACAAGCAATGTCCTGGTATTTAGTTTCTATCTCTGACAAAGTCACACAATTACTAGGACACGTTTCAGGATTTTCTTTTGCTGGAACAGATGACTTGAGCATAGCCTACTCCTTTGCAACTTTGAGAATCTAATCTAGTTCTTCTGGATGGTCCTGAAGATATTCCAATTGAGAGATTTGTACCTTGGTCTTCATCATGGAAGCTACAATGTCAAAATTTGTTGAAGACGTCTCTTGAGCAACTGGTATAGTAATCTCTTGTGAAGATCTAGGATTGGAAGTGGAAGGCACTTCTTTCCCTTCTTCATTTGATTTTTTTCTTTCTTCTTGTGCTTTGAATTTTTGAGCACGTGTAAACATAGGAGGAGTGTACTAACAGTATTCTTCTTCTTTCTGATTAACAGGTTCTTTATCAAAGTATCCCACAATGGAGTCGCCATCAAAGTTGTTCATCTGTGGTAAGACAACATTCGAACTTGGTGTTGGTACAAAACTAGAACTGGGAGCAACTTCAGTATATCCCATGATTTGGATCATTCTTAGGTTCTTTGGACATGTGTATCTAGTATGTTCATCGGTGTCGTGGAAAGGACAAAATATTGCACTATGTGCAACTTCAATCATTGGTCTTGGTGGAGGTGTTGGCGACCATGGCTGAAGATTGTCTCTCTTTGGCTGGTACGGTTCTTGAATTGGAAATCTGATGGAATCTATTTTCATCAGGCTGGAAGTGATCATATTATCCTCCAACTTGATGGCGTGTTCTTGCGCACTCTTCAACTCTATCACTTTGGTCGTCTTGAGGAAGAAGGTTATCTCTGATGGAAGAGCATTTATGAAACAACTTATCAGAATCTTTGGTTATGGATCGAATGTAGAAGAAATTCTTGAAACAAGATGATTAAATCTCGCCACTAAATCTCTCATGTGTTCATTGTGTTCCATCTTTGAATTTGTGAGCTGGATGAACAACAAGTGAATGTCTTTAGCGAGCTTGAATCTCGCCAAAAATTTCTCGCTCATAGTTTCCCAGCTTGTGATACTACCTGGTGTCAGGTGATTGAACCAGTTGGTAGCATTTCCCGCAAGAGTCTCAACAAAGAGACGCACCGTGATGTCTTCATCTGCTACGTGCAAGACGACGCAAGTTGTTGTGTACGCAGAAAAATGTTCCTCTAGGTGTTGAGTTTTATCACCATGAAACCGGGGAAAGCACTTCCTTGACCCTTTAGGTAACTCATGATTTACCTCAAAAGCCAAAGGTCCAATGTTATTATCCCAAGGTAATGGTGGTGGACGTCACCTATCAGCATTATTGTTGTTATTATCCATTGCTTCTATGTGGATCATGCAATCGGATGCCAAAGTGTCATTCCTGTGAAATAAAAGCGTTAAGCTTTTCTTGAAGTTTTTTTACCTCGTTCCCCACGGTAGGTTCCAAAAAACTATTGGCGTAACAACTAACACCTCTGGAGTGCAAGTTGGTGTGGACAGCTATGCACACTGCGTAATGAGTGCTCTTCAAATTAGGAGGGGAAGCTCCCTCTTGAGTGCTGATTTGCGTGTAAAAAGTAAAGTAAACTAACTCCTATCTTTTTGTTTTAAGTTGGAAGAGGCACAAGGTTAAGAAAAACCACGAACGTTGCAACTAAGGATTTTATAGTTTCGCAGATCTCTAACTACAACTAAACTAAATGCTTTAATCTATCCAATCTCCTCAAGAAAATAGAGCATGAGGAAATGAAGCAAGAATGTTCTTATACGATAAACTTTAGGAACATATTCACAACGTGAAGGCAAGGTGGCACAACAATTTGCTTGGCTGGGAAGAAGTATATTAGAAACAAACAAATATACGATAAACTGAGTACAACTTCACAACATGAAGACAAGGTGGCACAACAATTTTCTTGATTGAACATGTTTATTGACACACACATCAAACGATAAGATTTAGGTATGGATTCACAATGTGAAGGCAAGGTGGCACATCTGTTTTCTCATCTGAATAGGCTTATTAGAAACAAAATAGAGAATAGCCAACTAGGACAACAAATTGCATAAGTGAAACATGCATACAATAAATGATCAACTAGCCACTATATTTAACTAAGATAAGAAAATACCATAACAATAACATGAAGGAAAGGTGGCACAACAATTCATCATCATAGTAAAAACTCGTTGAATAGATACAAAACAACAATATTATAGGCAAGGTGGGCACATCATATATTACTATCTCGTGCAAAAGTTAATTACAAATGAGAAGAAAGCTCTTATTTATAGACATCAAAGGTGTAGGAAACCCTAAAATCACCTTGAGTCAACTATAGTCTTGCAAGCATGCAATATTTTATTGCTAAACCCTAATAAAGGAAACTATACAATTAACTGGAAAGCTACCATCAGTTAACTGAAACAAGACTCAACTAAACTAGACAAGTGTAAGCTTGCACGTCCTTATTGAAATAAAAAAAACTGATAACTAACATCAGTTAACTACTCCTGACTGAAATTCTAAACTCCTCCAAAGATAATTCCAAGGAAGAGAAGTGTGTGCATCAAATCAACAATAAGAACTCAAGACTGGATGTCAGGTTAATTGTTTCTCTTGACTCTATCATGTAAAATAACTACAGGTTCCAACTAGCCAATCACTCCAAATCATCATGGTCTAACATCCTGTCCAAGAACTTATCTATTGCCTTATCCTCTGGGACTTTGACGTTGTCCACGATGATAATCTACCTGCTCAACTCTCTGTCACCATTCCTGATTGCACCCATGTATACTTTGACTTCTTTAGTTGCCTTTTTGAAACTAGTTGTCATAACTGAGATGTGTTCCAACTTAGACACCACAGGATCTCCCTCGAGATTATCACGAACCAACCCCTCAAACTCAACTTGTACTACATCAAGTTCAACATACGTGCACTCCTCAAGATGATAACAGCACAAGATTTGAGTGACAAAGTTGTTGATGATTTTGAGAGCTCCAATAACGCTCTCCTTGAGTGTATTCAACCTGGCAGAGATCCTCTCCCATGTCTCCATCCTGAAAAGGTGTTTCTCTCTCCAAGCGAAGATCTTCTTTTTGTCTTCTTCTATCTCTAGAGTATCATATGCAACTGCCAACTGGGATATGAGAACATGATCCTTCACCAAGCCTTCTGCTACCGTAACCTCGAGCTGCAAGATCCCTTGACGAAGTCCATGCGCATCACTCCTCAACTGATATAGCTTTGCGAGAAGATGTCGACCAATAACAATGAAGTTTTCAACCCAGTTGTCGAGAAGTTTACCATGATTGACTAACTAATCCATCTTTTGTTGTTCTTCAAGTCTGCTTTGTTGAAGAACAAGTTCCCTACTCAAATTTCCATGAACAAGATCAGTGATATTCTATCGAAGTTGCCTTATTTCAGCCTTAAGAAGCAATTTATCTTCTTTGTCCTTCATAATGTGCTCTTCAATATTATTTGTGACAATCTTGAGAAGGCTCACGTCTGTCTCTCGAGTGTTCTTGCCAAGATTCACTTTGAAGAAGGTGAAATCATCAACCTCAACCTTGTCCAGTATTTTACCCTCTGATGGCATAGCAACCTCTATGATGATCTTTGATTCTGGAGTCTTCTCAATGTGCACATGCTTCTTGATTTTCTTGTTTGACCTCCCTTGATAAGTTTTTCCAAACTCAGACAAATCAAGGTGATATGAAGGCTCTCATCTCTGTCTTCCCAAAGATCTCTCAAGCTAACATGGATGAGAAATATTATTAGCTCGAGGAGAGACTTTTGTTGATGTATCAACCTGCGGTGGGTCAACTGTCTCTGATGTCCCTCGAACTGGTATCTCCGACTCTGAGTCTATATCAATAGGATGTGAATGTGGTGAACATGGAAAACTAGGACATGAAAGATTTGGTTTGGCTTGTATGACTATCTCTACTAGAACTTCAAGCACCCTTCTACCTATTTCTACTTTTGTTTTCCAATACTCCTCCCCTTTGTGTTTCCATTGAGTCTAACCCCTTTAGGCGGCTTCAAGATAACCTTAACTCGAGGCCTTGACCTCAAAGTAGAAGGTAACAAAGAAAACCCTACTGGTGGCTCTGTGACTGGCATTTTCTTATGCTTTCTCTTACTCTCTAAGAATTGCTTTCTAATCTTGATAATTGATTTGCACACATCCTCAATGGAAGTACTCTCCCTGGAATACCAATCTTGTGAGCGAAGTGGCTAACAAGCAACTTTATCTTTGGCATATGAACGAAGTAGAACCTCTCCATCATCATCTGACAGACCCCCAACATCCTCTAATAGGTAATCAACAATCTGAACAATAGTAAGTATGTAGTAATGATGTCAATGGACTTCAAATTCATCCTCGCAATTAGCCCAAAAATCCTCAAGTGTTGGCTTATGTGCAGTCCCTCGCTCCAACCTGGCCACATAATGACCCAAAGGATCATAAGAACACCTCTCAATATGGTACTTGAGGTTGAATTTCTAAACCTCGGTCATCATAAACTTGCAATTCTTCGTAGTCCTGCATTTGAAAACACCCCATCTGAAAGGAAAGGAGATTGTTGACTTATTGTGACTGTGAGGAAAAGAGTGAACATGTTGGGATTGTCTGAGAAACTCCATGAAAAGGACTTCATCCGATGGGTACCTTGGTAACATTAGAGGCTCTCTGACATAACCATAGACTCAAAGATATGTGAAAGTGGGGAATTGAATAAACCAATCCACCCAACTCTCCATTGTTGATCTTGTTGGAAACACAAGGGAAGACAGCTGAGAGGGGGGTGAATCAGTTGTCATAGAAATTCAAAACTTATTCCACTTATTATCCTTATTCTCAGATCTAATTATTAACCATGAAAACATAAATCATCAACACATCAAAAACACACATAACACCAAGATTTTTTACGTGGAAACCCTGGTAGGGGAAAAGCCACGGTGGAGGTCAGTCCACAAGATTATACCTTGTTAAAATTATAATGAAAATGAAATATGGGGAATGCACATGCATTCAGGCACACTTCCTAGAGCTCACTACTCAATTACAAAGGAAGACACATTGTCTTACAAAGAGATTCGGATTACAACCATCCAGATTTTGAACTGAGAAAATATCATCTACCAATGCCTGATTACAGTTTCAGTTAAGCACATGAACAATTCTTTACTCTTTTGCACACTTCTTCACACTTTGCTCTTCCTTCAAATGATATCCGCACATACAAGCACACTCTAGCATACACTCGTACACTTTGGAACCCTCTTGCACTCTCCAATTCGAATAAACAATCGCTCCTATATATCTATAACAAGAAATTTCATCCCTTCATGTCGGCCTTAACAAAAATAATAAAATGAATATAAACTGTCAGCCCAAAACATTAAACATTAACAATGCAAATCAACCAAGGTCATCCATAGCTTAATGAGGACCCAAATCAACATCTCCAAAATGAAAACACTTCAATTAATTCCTCCTCAAAGATCCACAACACGCTACAAACACTATGTCGGCCAAGAATAAGAAAAACATGAACACGCAAGAGAAAATCGCCAACCACAAGCACAATGATCAATGTGAACATGCAACAAAGATAGAGCACGATCTAGAAACATCCACAAGCATCAAGAATCACAAAAGAAGTATCCACAACAACTGTACTAATTGAAATAGCATCATCTTCAATCAGGAACACGGACTGAAGCAACATAAAAACTGTCAGAATGAGAATCTTCATAACTCGATCAAATCTTCACGTGGATCTTTGAAACTTGACGTGGATAAACTAGATACACTCAGCAACAAATCCTTTAGTCCACAACCTCTAATCAACATTGTACAGAAATAACTGACATACTGAACTTCACTTCACCACTGACAACCTGCAGCTCATTTATTATAATTTTCTCAATATCCTCGACATATACAACTTCAAATGAATTAATGCTAATAGTGTTGACATCAATGAAAACACATGATGTGAAAAAAACCATCAACACAACTTACCCTTAACACTTACTCCCCCTTAGGATTTGACTCATCTTCTCCTCAACACTTTCACATAGTCTTTCTCCCCATAAGGCTCTTCTCCCTAGATAATCAATAGTTTTTCACATGACTCTTCTCCCCCTTTGACATCAATGAAAAGGATCTCTAACCTCTAAACCACATATCTAAATTTTTGAACCATCTAACTACTTCCCCTAAGTAGTAGCCACCACAACATCAATCTGAATTAAGATATGATTGTGAAATGCACAGACTAATGCAAAGAAATGCATCCTTAGTTTTGATTAGGAGGGGTAATCACTCCTAACTTCCCTCTGAGATACTCAAAAGTATCCTTAGGCAACGACTTGGTAAAAATATCAGCAATTTGCTCCTCAGTAGGCGCATACTCCAGTCTGACTTCCTTTTCACTTACCTTCTCCCTCAAAAAGTGAAACTTGATAGATATATGCTTTGTTTTTTAATGCAACACCGGATTCTTGGAAATGTTAATAGCACTTGAGTTATCATATAATATAGCAATAGGCTCATCATATACAACTTTGATATCCTTCAACATTTGTTTCATCCATAGGACTTGAGTACAATTGTTAGCAGCAGCAATGTATTCGGCCTCTGCAATAGACAAGGAAATGGCATTATGCTTCTTGCTTAACCATGAAATTAGCTTCTTACCCAAGAAAAATGCTCCACCACTAGTACTTTTTTTGTCATTCACATCTCCTTCCCAATTAGCATCAGTAAAGGCACTCAAGGTAATATCATCATCTTTAGGATACCATAGGCCAAGATCAACAGTTCCCTTCAAGTATCTAAAAATTTTCTTCATAGCAGTCACATGAGATTCCTTCGGATTAGCTTGAAATCTTGCAACAATGCATACAACATTCATGATATCAAGCCTAGTTTGAGTTAAATACAGCAATCCACCAATCATTGATCTATATCTTGTCTGATTTTCTTTTAGAGGATCATCTTTTGTTGTCAACTTGCATTTGGTCACCATGGGTGTACCAAGTGGCTTTGAATCTTCCATACTGAACTGCTTCAGAAATTCCTTCACATACTTGGACTGAGATATAAAAATCCCTTTATCTAATTAAGTAATTTGCAATCCCAAAAATAATTTCATCTCACCAATCATAGACATCTCAAATTCATTCTGCATCTTATTAGCAAACTTCATGCACAAACCATCATCTCCTCCGAAAATGATATCATCAACAAAGACTTCAACAATCAAATCTTTATTATGATCAATCTTGAAATACCGATTACTATCAGCAGTACCTTTGTTAAATCCAACCTTCAGCAAATACTTATCCAATCTTGCATACCATGCTCTAGGGGCTTGCTTGAGTCCATACAATGCTTTCTTCAACCAACACACCATATCTTCCTTATCAATCAACTGGAATCCATCAGGTTGCTCAACATACACTGTTTCTTCCAATTCACCATTTAGAAAAGTTTATTTGACATCCATCTGATAAAATTTATAGTTCTTGTGAGCATCATAGGCAAGAAATAATCTTATAGCTTCAATTATAGCAACAGGGGCAAAGGTCTCTTCAAAATCAATTCATTCCATTTGTGATCCTTTGCATACCAGTCTTTCTTTATTTCTAACCACTTCACCTTGCTCATTCAATTTGTTTCTAAAGACCCATTTGGTTCCAATTACATTCTTGTCCTTAGGTATGGGAACAAGAATCCATGTATCATTCTTTTCAATCTATTTTAACTCTTCTTTCATTGCTTCAACCCAATGCTCATCTTTACATGCTTCATTCACACTAGTAGGCTCAGTCTTTGAAATCAAGCAATTCTCTTCTACAATTTTTCCCCTAGTCTGGACACCTTTGTTCTTATCACCTATAATCTGATCTTCTGAATGATTCAGTCTTACATACCTTGGAGTCTTCTTAGGATGTTCTTCAACTTCAGGCTCTTCTGGTCTCTCTTATGCAACTTCACTAGTTTCTTCTTCCTCTTGATTTACCAGATTGATTTGCACTTGATTTGTAGTCTGAACTTGCTTTCCTTGGTTTGTATTGTCATCCTAATCATTAGAGTCATATCCACAGGTTCTGGATGGTGTACCTAAGTCTTCATCAACCTTAACAATTTCACTTTCAACCATTTTCTTCAATCTTTTATTGTAACACCCGTAGGCCTTACTTTTAGTAGTAACCCAGAAAGATACCTTCATCACTCCTAGCATCAAACTTTCCTATGTCTTCATCTCTCTTAATATAACATCTGCTTCCAAATATCTTGAAGTATTTAACAGTAGGCTTTTGACCAGTCCACAGCTCAAAAGGGGTCTTACCAGTATCACCTTTGATTTGTACCCGGTTGAGTGTGTACATAGCAATATTCACAACTTCTCTCCAATAGATATGAGGGACATTTCCTTCCAGCATCATAGTTCTAGCAGCATCTTCAATTGTTTTGTTCTTCCTTTCCACAACTCCATTTTGCTAAGGGGTCTACGATGCAGATAATTGTCTATTTATTTCATGTTCTTCACAAAAAGAATTAAATTCACCGAAAGCGAATTCACCACCTCTATCTAATCTCAAACATTTAATCTTCAAACTTGTCTCTATCTCAACCATAGTTTTAAAGATCTTGAACTTTTCAAGTACATCAGATTTCTCCCTTAAGAAAGTAACCCATACCATTCTAGAATAATCATCTATGAGTAACATGAAATACCTATAACCTTGTAAACTTTTGACCTTAGAGGGACCACACAGATCAATATGCACAAGCTCTAACAATTCATTTGAACAATGCTTTTTACTCTGAAATGAAATCCTAGTTTGCTTTCCCAACTGGCATTCCTTGCATATTGCATTAGTAGATTTCACCAACTTAGGTAGATCTCTCACAGCCTTAGTGGAACTTATCTTGACAATATTATCAAAGTTAACATGACACAATCTCCTATACCATAACCAACTTTCATCAACTTGAGCAATCAAACAACTTTTACTAGCAGCACTCAAGTGAAATACATTACCTTTTGTTTTTGTACCTGATGCAATTTCATTTTTGAAACTCAATATTCTGCACTTTCCATCCTTGAATTGAATATTGTATCCCTTATCAACCACTCAAAATATTATGCTTCAAGCCTTCCACATATAGAACATCATCAGTATTATGCTTACCGTCAAGAGAAATGCAACCTCTTCCATGAATCACTCCAGTTGTATTATCACCAAATCTCACAACACCACCATCATAATTTTCCAAGCTTAGAAACTTACTTTTGTTTCCTATCATATGATGTGAACATCCATTGTCAATCACCTATTCATCTTTCTCTTCAACTTGAGCAGCTAGAGCTTTCTCCACATTTGTACAACCAATAGATTCAATAGGTATAGGATTATTTTCCTTGATAGCAATAAATACCTATTCATCATCACTTCTATTTCCTTTATCAGGTTCATCATATTTCACACCTTCATCAGCAACATAGTAACACTTCTTCTGAAATCTAGGCTTGTTATTTCTTGGTTTAGGAGCTCCTTCTAGACACCTTGATGCAAAATGACCTATCTTATTGCAATAAAAACATTTAAGAGGCAATTTTCCTTCATATTTACCTTTTCCTCTCAGTACTCTTTTGACAATAAGTGCTTCCATCTCTTCTAGATCTCTTTCTTCTTCAATCTATTTGATTGCATCCTCATACTTGAATGTCTTTCTTGATGAACTTTCACCTGGATCATATCTCTGTCTATCTCTTCTGAAAGTAGTAGCCTTAAATGCATATTCAACCTTAGGAAGGGCATCACCAAATTCACTCAACTCAAAAGCAGACAACTTACCAACCAAGGTATCTCTCATTATGTTTGTTACAGTATGGAGCTCTTCAATAGCACCAACTTTGACTTTGTAAGAATCAGGCAGGGATCTAAGCACTTTAGCAACGATCTCATATTCGTGTATCTTTCCACCATGACATCTAATACCACACACAAGTTCGTTCACTCTTTGCATGAAAGTAGTAATGTTCTCATCATCACCCATTCTCAACCTTTCATATTTCCCTTTCAAACTCTGCAACTTAGCAATTTTCACATTAGCATCACCTTCATACAAGGTTTCCAACTTTTTCCATATCTCATGAGCAATCTTTGGATCCATAACATTTGTCATCTTAGAATTAGTCAAAGCACTCAACAAAGCTTCCTTAGCCCGGATATTATACTCAGCGTCTCTGATCTCAGCAGAAGTAGCAGGACCATTATGTGGAATAATATACATATTACTTGTAATGCTCCAGTAGGGTTCACCATTGCATCTTAGATGGCACTCCATTTGAGTCTTCCACAAAGAATAATTTGTTCCATCAAATCTCAGACTATCCTTCTTATAACTTGCCATCCCGAATCATCTTAAGTTGTTAAACTTCTTCCAAGGAACCTACTCTGATACAAATTGTTGGCAACACAAGGGCAGACAACTAAGAGGGGGGGTGAATCAGTTGTCACAGAAATTCAAAACTTATTCCACTTATTAACCTTATTCTTGGATCTAATTATTAACCATGAAAACATAAATCATCAACACATCAGAAACACACATAACACCAAGATTTTTTACGTGGAAACCCTGTTAGGGGAAAAATCACGGTGGAGATCAGTCCACAAGATTATACCCTATTAAAAGAATAATGAAAATGAAATATGGGGAATGCACATGCATTCAGGCACACTGCCTAGATCTCACTGCTCAATTAAAAAGGAAGACACACTATCTTACAAAGAGATTTGAATTACAACCATCCATATTTTGAACTAAGAAAATAGCATTTGCTAATGCCTGATTATAGTTCCAGTTAAGCTCATGAACAATTCTTTACTCTTTTGCACACTTCTTCACACTCTGCTCTGTCTTCAAATGATATTCGCACATACAAGCACACTTTGGCATACACTCGCACACTCTAGCACCCTCTTGCACTCTCCAATTCGAATAAACAATCGCTCTTATATATCTGCAAAAAGAAATTTCATCCCTTCATGTCAGCCTCAACAAAAATAATAAAATGAATATAAACTATCGCCCAAAACATTAAAGATTCACAATGTGAATCAACCAAGGTTCGCCACAGCTTAGTGAGGACCCAAATCAACATCTCCAACATGAAAACACTGCAATTAATTCCTCCTCAAAGATCCACAACACGCTACAAACACTATGTCGGCCAAGAACAAGAAAAACATGAACATGCAGGAGAAAATCACCAACCACGAGCACAATGATCAATGCAAATGTGCAACAAAGATAGAGCATGATCTAGAAACATCCACATGCATCATGAATCACAAAAGAAGCATCTGCAACAATTGCACTAAATGAAATAGCATCATCTTCAATTAGGAACACAGACTAAAGCAACAAAAAACTGTCAGAATGATAATCTTCATAACTCGATCAAATCTTCACGCAGATCTTTGAAAATTGACGTGGATAAACTAGATACACTTAGAAACAAACCCTTTATTCCACAACCTCTTATCAACATCATACAGAAATAACCAACATACTAAACTTCACTTCACTAGCACTGACAACCTGAAGCTCATTTATTACAATTTTCTCAATATCCTCAACATATACAGCTTCAAATGAATTAATGCTAATAGTGTTGACATCAATGACAACCACATATCAGCAACACAACCACAACATCCAATAGATCTTGCCTCTAGTGAAATCCGGATATGAATTTCGTTGTCGAGATCCCTAACTGTCTTCATGAAAAAGTGATCATTCATAGCCCTAAAATCATGTTCAGCTTTAGAAAACTCCAACTGAGAGTAATACTCGTGAATATGTTGAACACCAAGAGTCTCGTTAATCTTCAGGTGTCTAAAATTTTCTTGAAAGCAACCAAGTAGACCAAGTAAGACACCATGTGAAACTTGTGGATTTTGAGGAATCCAATAATCTGCTAGTGAAGGCACTCGTTGATCAACATGGCCCATTCAAAGTGCTTTGTACCATCTAGGATCCTATAAATGATGTAGAACATCCATGGTCGAAATATATTTGCCTCCACCTGACCTGTAAACCAATTGAGTAGAGTTATCAAAACGGAAACTTCATCCTTGAATTCACCACGACCAACCTTTTTAGGCATGTTGGTCTTCTATATTTCAACCATCTCTGAGCAACTTTCCACTATGAACACTCTTGGTCTCCATACCATATCTTATCACAAGCTTCAATGACCACAGTGAAATTGTCTAAACGAGGAGGAATAGTGAAGCACTTTTCCACGTCCGTCAGCTTAAGCCTGCAGATGACTCTCCCATTAGCTGATCAGATTTGTCATGTAGACGAGTTGTAATGCTTGATGAAAGCAAGAAAAAACTTGAGATTGAAAGCTGTGATGAGAATAGGCATTGCTACCAGCAACCCGAAACGCTCAAGATTCTTCAAAACATTGCTACTAATGCCTTCCGACGTGTTCAAATTGATCACTGGATAGACACGACCCAAGTCTGTGTCCGAGGTTTTCAAAAATTTATGCATCAAGACCGATTTGGTCTTGTAATCTATGGAATCGAACTGCATTTTGAAAATGAGGACTTTTGACTATGAAGTTGGGTATATTCTGACAACTTTCCGAGAAGGTTGAAAAAGCTCTAGATAAGGCTAAAAATAGCTTCTTGCGGGAAAAAATTTTGAATTTTTTTTGAAACGTGAGTTTTGTGCATAATTGAATTCTTAGCAAACCCAGGTCAACAAAAATTCAAAAAACTAAGTTTTAGCAAGGCTTGCTGAGGTTTTTCAGTTGAGAAAAGTAGGGGTTCTAGAGCTCACTCGAGGAAATTTTCCCAAGAAAATCTGGAACATGGGTTTTGTGTAGAATTGAATTCTAAGGCAACCAAGATAACTCAATTTTGAAAAAGATGTGTTTTTAACCCACATGCAAAGGAATTCTCAGAAGAAGAAAAAAAAGCACAGAGCTTTAGAATAAAAGCTACGGGACAATTTTCTCAAAAAAATCTAAGACATGGGTTTTGTTGTTGTCACTGAAGTATGTGAATCTAGATAAATTGATTTTGAATATTCTGTCATTTTCTTTGACATGCAAAGAATACCTAAGATGAAAATAGAAGAAATTAGACAAAAGATAGAAGTTTGTTTTTTTTTATTCTGCTTCTGTAGAAAAATGCCTATGCTTGACTGAGATTCAATGAAACCTGCATGCACTAAAAAATTAGTCTTCTAAACAATCTGGACTCAACACTGAAAATTTGAACTCAAAGCACCTTTGAATCTTCAATTGCTCAAGAAATTCGCCTTTGCTCTGAACTTGGTATGAGAAAAATGGCAAATTTATGACTTAAATAAATAAATTTAGGTAAAAAAATGTCCCATCTTCATGCAATTAAGCGCCACCCTTAAAATATTCAGCCTTATTTTGATTAGACCTCAAAATAGTTTACTGAATGTAAAATTCACCCTACATAGGATGTCACCTTTAATAATTCCAATTAAACTTAGCATGCAAATCAGTTAACTTAACATGCAAACTAAAATCGTCCCTTTTTGCAATTAAAATAATATCACTTAAAGTTGAATTATTTAAATATTAAATAATATTTAAATCCACCTTTCATGGGAACTTAGTCATCTTTAGTTCAAAAAGTACAACTTTGACTTAAGGCATCACTTTCCAACTTAACCATTTTAATGAAAATTTGGATTTACAACCCTTGTCAGAGCTCCTATTCAATCACTGATTCTAATCGATTGACACGCCCAATTGACTGATTGACAGTTTCATTGAAGAGCAAGGACCAAATCTGACAAAAACACTCCTTGAGACTGCAATCCATAAAATTGAGGTCTGAAGCTTGAAAAATCCAAGTGCCCCTAGCAAAAGGTGCGCTTTTGACCCCAGACTTAGACAAATTTTCATCAATTTCAACACTTACAAAGGTAAACTTGACCTCTTCACATCTCGTGTTTGGAAAAACTTTAGGACTGAATAACTGGCTCACTATGAAGCTGGCTCCATTCCGCACAATAGCTTCAAGAGAACACTTCATCAAATTTCATCATCTGATGTCTCAAAATCAAGGGCACCCCTAGCCTCCAAGGGCGCTTTTTGTTCAAGAGTCATTTTTCCAACTGGCTAAAATACCACTAAATCTCCAGCTACAAGTTGCCAATTCATCTTCTGATATGACGAAGATATGCAACATAAAGCTAGATGTAACACAGACAGGATGAATACCTGATATCACCAAAAAGAAGACATTCAAGGCTCCAAAACCTTGGGCGCCCATGTCTAACAGGGGTGCTTTTGTTGTTTCCTTATCATTTTGACCAAGATTTAACCTTGTGTTTGACCTCTAATTCTGGTAGTTCATCAACTCAAGTTCACCCACTGACGAATGTGTTGTGAAGCCTAATCAAATGTGAGACAAACATCCTAGGTGTCATTTGGTCATAATCCTTCATCTGATCCCTCAAAAATATGGGTGCCTTTTGCAAAAGTTGTGCTTTTCCTTCTAGTGTTAGTCATTTTTCAAACTTCCCCATTTCTCACTAAAACTCTCGTATCAGGTGCTAGACATATCTTTCAAGTTGGCTGGATAGCTCATCGCAAAGCTGACAGTATTCCTGACAAGTCTTCTTGTAAGTGACAAACATTAAAACTGAAATCTGGGCCTCTAAAATCTAAGGTGCCCCTAGCCTCCAGGGGCTCTGGTGTTCCAGAGTTAGAAAAATTTTGATGACTTTTATCCCGACGAAAAAATCTCCTCTGAGAAGAAGCATTATTTTGAACTTCTCTTGCCACATATTCTTCATTTGAGTGTTTTAGGCTTAGATTTCAACACCTGGTCTTTGGCCATCTACCATTGATGATCTCAAAAATCCTAACTTTCCATCTGAAAAGGTGAAAACTACCCACCAAACTTAAACTGGGTTTTAACTAAAACTAACTTTACCATTGTGATCATGAAGCAAAATAAGCCAATCAAAACAATTTTTAGTCAATTTGACGAGTTTCAAATTTTAGGGTTTCATGCCCTGAAACAGGGGTGCTTGAAAACCCTAATTTTCAATTTTCTACAAATTTCACTAGTATCCTTTTGACATTAAACTGACACAAAATCCATACTTGATTTTCCCAAAAACTATGTTTTGACATCATTTTAACAAGGTTTAGACTCTTTTAAGCAAAATGCCTTAATGAAGCAAAAAATTTGGTTTGGGTACAACACAACACCAAAGCTTGTTGACATCAATGACAACACCAATCTGCTCATGCTTGCAACAATCTCCCCCTTTTTCATTGATGGAAACACATGATGTGAAAAACCATCAACCACAAACAAAATAGCTCTACTCCATACCTTTTTCCTTCTCTTTTATCCCCCTTGCACAACTAACTCATTACATTCTCTACCCCTTTGATAACTTTCTCTCTAGAAAATTATCTATTTCACATGTCTCATTATCCCCCTTTGACATCAATGGCAAAGGATAAAATATTTTCATCATTCATTCTCCACCTTTGACATTTATCATACTATTTGCAACTGCTCTGCAACTTCCTTTTATTTACCTACTTTGCATACTCCCTCTTAGGAGCATGCACCAAACTGTATCAATCAACAACCATTGCAAAATGACAATACTCATTCATCATGATTGCAACAACCAAAAATTCCACTACCTACTTCCCCTGAGAGGTAGCCACCAACATCAGTCTAGATCAAAGAATGAATCTTGAGATCCACTGGACTGATGCATCCCCTTATGCATCTAGTTCAAAGGAGGGGAAATAGCCCCCAACTTCTCCCAGAGATACTCAAAAGTATCCTTAGGAAGAGTCTTAGTAAATATATCCAACAACTTGATCCTTTGTAGGCACATATTCAAGCTTCACTTCATTCTCTACAACCTTCTCTCTCAAAAAATGATATCAGATTGAGATATGCTTTGTCCTTGAATGCATTACTAAATTAGATTTTAAATATTGATAGCACTTGTATTATCATAGAAGATAGAAATTGGTTCATCATATACCACCTTGATATCCTTCAATATTTTCCTTTTCCACAAAACTTGTGTGCAACACGATGCAGCTACAATATGCTCTGCCTCTATAGTAGATAAAGACACTAAATCTTGTTTCTTACTTAGCCATGACACCAATCTACATCCAAGAAATAATGCACCACCACTTGTACTTTTTTCTAGATCGTCTACACAACCAACCCAATCTACATTTGTGTAAGAACTCAAAATAAAATCAGTATCCTTTGGATACCACAAACCATAATCTGGAGTGCCCTTCAAGTATCTGAATATCCTCTTCATTGTTGCAACATGTGACTCTCTAGGATCTTCTTTAAATCCAGCAACAAGATAAACTACATGCATGATAACCTATCTAGTAGCAATTAGATATAGCAATCCTCCAATCATTGATATATACTTTCTCTTATCAGCCTTAGGAGATTCATCATTCTTGCTCAGCTTGCAACCAATAACCATAGAGGTACATACCAGTTTAGAATCTTCCATTCCAAACTTCTTCAACATTTCTTTGACATACTTTGATTGTGAAATGAAAATACCTTTATTTGTCTGATTGATTTGTAGCCCGAGGAAGAAATTCATCTCCACAAATATTGAAATTTCAAATTATTTTTGCATCTCCTCTGTAAACTTCTTACACATAGCTTCATTTCCTCCAAAAATAATGTCATTAACATACACAACCACAATCAAGATTTTATCTTTTCAACTTTGAAGTAGAGATTACTATATGTGGTACCTTTATTGAATCCTTGTTGTAACAAATACATGTCACCTTGAAGACTTCTTACTCTAGTGGGACCACAAAGATCTATATGCACCAATTCCAATAGTTCGTAGAAAATTGTTTTTTGACTTTGAAACTTCTTCTTGCTTACTTTCCAATTTGACATTCTTTGCAGACAACATTGATAGGCTTTGTAATCTTTGGTAGATCTCTCATAGCTTGAACTAAACTTATTCTCACTAGGCTATCAAAATTGGTGTGACACATTCTCCCATTCCATAACCAACTCTCATTGATCTAAGTCATGAAATAATAACCATCAACACCTTTGAGTTGATAGACATTCCCATCTATCCTTCTAGTTGCAATCACAATTCTGAAGCCTTTTCTGATCTCACAACCATCATCTTGAAACATAATATTGTATCCCCTTCTACACATTTTTCCAACACTCAAATGGTTATGTCTTAAACCTTTAACATAGTAAACATCATCAATATTATGTTTGCCATCAAAACTGATTGAACCTTTTCCACATATCCTAGTAGATGTATCATCACCAAATCTAACAAGTCCACCTTCATATTTCTCAAGTTTAACAAACTTACTCTTATCACTAGTCATATGATTAGAGAATCCACTGTCAATGATCCAATAGTTCTTCTCCTATCTTGCATGAAAAGTAGACACCAAAGTGTCTTCAGTTTTAGCACTTACTTCTGGAGCCCTTTCCTTCACACATCTCTCAGAGTTAGCAGAATTAGTTTCATCTTTTAAATCCATGAACAAGCATTCATTATCCTCATCATCTCCATAATCAGATTCATCATCAGATATACTTGTATCTTCTCTAAACATAGTAACTTTTTCTTAATCATCTTACTTTTGTTCTCCCTATTTTTGTTATTCAAAGATCTATTTGGACATCTAGAAACATAATGACCTATCTTTCCACAACTGGAGCATTTGAAAGGAAACTTACCACTATATTTTCCACTACCATTTTTCATTCTTCTTACAAAGTTAGCTTCCACATCATCAAGATTCTCCTAATCTGATTCCATAGTCTTCTCTAATTTGCAAGCCTTGAAAGCAATCTCAACTTTTGCACTACTTGTTCCAAATTCTCTCATTTCAAAAGCGATTAAAGAACCATACAACTGACTCTGGCATATTGATTTGAATTTTGTAATTCTTCAATAGCAGAAACTTTATTACTATAATCTTTAGGAAGAGTTCTAAGTACCTTATTTGCCACTTCTTTCAACTCTCCACCAAGACCTCTAATACTGTTGAAAAATTCATCCACCTTTTGTAGTTAGCTTGTAATTGTTTCATCTTCAGACATTCACAGGGTCTCAAACATGATCTTCAAATTTTGCATCTTAGCTTGCTTGATATTATCATCTCCTTCATAAATGCTTTCTAACTTGACCCAAATTTCTCTAGCAGTTTCTAGATTCATAACTTTTACCAATTCAGAATTAGCAAGACCACTTAAGAGAGAATACCTTGCTTTACCATTATTTTCATAGGCCTTGATCTCATCATCAGTGCTCAGACCATCTGTAGGAATAGTATATCCTTTCTCAACAAACTTACAAATCTCAAATCCAAGATAAACTAGAAAACCTTCCATCCTTTCCTTCTAGAATGCATAATATGATCCATAAAATATAGGAATTTATTTCTTGTGTGTCATCCTAGATCTATCTCAAGCAGTTAAGCTTTCTTCTAAGGAATTTTTCTCTAATACCAATTGTTAAATGCATAAAACAACTAAGAGGGGGGGTGAATTAGTTGTACCTTAAAACTTCAAAACCCTCACAAACATTCAAATCCATATTAATTCAATTAACCCTTAATCTGTTAGAATGATTTATCATGAAAGCAAATAACAAAAACTGAAACACATCAACACCATGCACAAAGGAATGCAAAATTTATGTGGAAAACCCAAGATGGGAAAAACCACAGTGAGGATTAACCCACAATATAAAGTAATATCAACACCGAATACAATTGGGCTCACTATCGAAGCTTACTACTCAAAGAAAGAAAGACTCATTTCTGAAATAGAAAAGAAGATAGAGAAGAATGTTACAATGAGAAATCCAACTCAACGCAACAGAAAAATCCACCACAACATCGCCAACACCTTCGTAGTATTTCTAAAGAATTGTAGACACCTTCTACTCACTACATTCAGTAATCTAACACATGAAAGATCACACTGCACTTCTCAAATTTGCACTCTACAACTCTGCAATTCATATTACTTGCATCATACTCATCTATCTTATCATCCCTCAAAAACTCAACACTTATTTATATCATCTTCAACCTTGAAAACATTCTCCAAGGTTGGTTATGCACTTCAACCATGCAAATTCAAATTAGGTTGGCTCCAAAACATTCTCGTAGTGGAAAGAAAACCACAACACACCTTAGCTAGGACCTAAATCCACTCATACACACCACGCCATGCTTCCACAAACATCAAAGAAAATTTGCAAGTAGTGTAAACACCCAAGGTCGGTCGAACCTATGTTAACACCATTAACACTTAAGTACACACTTCCTAAAATTCAAGGACAAATCACGGACACCACATAACACTTGAACACAATCTAGAGTATTCTACAAAAACCCTAAAATCCAAAAAATTCCTTTGCAACAACTTTCACTTGAAGAATGTACACACCTAGTACACTCAAACAACTCTGTCATACACAGTAACTCAAGAAACTAACTTCCAAAGAACCAAACCATGAACAACTTCATATGAAGAAAGATACACACACTATCAACATACTTTTAGATTCGCAAGACCTGAAACCACTCTGGAGAGAAATGCAAAGCAAGAATATTTCTCCCAAACACCTCTACAATATACATTTCACATACCGGTGAACACAACTTCCTCTGCACAACAATCTAGCACACCAAATTATGAACGCAACACCTCTAAACACCTCTGATCAACATATATGAACCACACAAGTAGATCTTCAACCCAGAATAACTACAAAGAAAAACCAGAACACTACTCTACAACACAGAACACCACTGCAACACACTGTTTCCTCTTTTTATTCAATTTTCTCAAAAGCACTTGGAAACCAAGCACCAAAAACATATCATCAACATATTTGGTACTTCCCCATTACTATCAAGCCAACTACAACATATACATCCATAAACAGAATCCTATCAAAGCAACACTAGAGGTTGACACCAATAATTTACTAATGACAACATAATGAAACTAATAAAAGTATTGTCAAAAGTAACACCAACTCAATACCAATTGCACATCCTTGCAAAAATATCCTCATACAATTGACATAAATGACAACACCAAAGCTTGTTGACATCAATAACAACACCAATTTTCTCATACTTGCAACAAGTATAACCTATGTCCTTAACATATTTGCTTGAGGACTAGAAAATGTCTAGTTGGAGGGAATGATGAGGCCAATTATTAGCTAGTTTTTGTTGTTTAGTACATACTTTGAGACATTTCCAAATACTCATTTCATACATATTCCTAAACTTTACTATCTTTTTATGATCATCATGCAGCTTGAACCTGGTTTTAGTAAATGGAAATACGATTATGGTATGTTAGTAATTCAATGGTTAAAATTTGTGAATGTGTATGGAATGCACTGTATATCTATGTTTAATTTATGGTTATTAGTATTATGTATACATTTAGTTGAAATAACTCTTTGTATCCAAGAAGCTAGAGCAAGCATATTGTAGCCTGCAGCCAAAGGAGTTTTAGACAACGATGGAGGGGAAGTTCTAAAATAAGAAGAATGCAGCAGTTGCAGAATTGGAAGTATCTATTTATCAAGATGATTGTGATTCACCATATCATTTAATAAGGCTACTGAAGGAGAGGAAACCTGCTATGATTTTGAATCCAACATGACTATTTCCACAGTCCACATTTTATATGTTTTACCATTGCAGCAAAGTTGCATTCCTAATCAATGTCTTCTAACTTTTCACTTTTGTTTTTAGTTTGCAAACTTTTTCACACTTTATTTTGTAGGAGAGTGATGATTTGCATTTAGATTTCTATTTTAAGTCCTTATTTCAATAAGACTCCCCCACAAGTATGTATATAAATGGTTTGGTGGTCGAGGAGAATAACAAGCATAACAGATATAACATATAGATATGTTCAGATAGTTTTCTTCGATTACACAAACAATACTTGTTTATAGTTATGTTTTTATGAATAATACATCCCTAAAGATTCTTATTAGATTGTGATATATGTGTTATGCAATGAAGAGGTTTTCAGTTATTGTTATGGTTAATTGATTTGATAAGCTATATTTGAGTTTATCCTATGGAGACAGTCACTTGAGCAAGGGCCACTCAAGGTAACTATTCTCCACTTTAATTTTTGCACATTTATTTTTGTTGTTATAATAATTACCTTCATTATTGCATGTCTTAATCAGATTCTTCATGGTGTGAATATGAATGAAATTGTGAATAAGATCTTGTCTTGTATTTCATGCTTTGTTTGTCTTAATGCATTATCCTCCAGAGTGAGTCAATGTTAGTAGCATTAGTTAGTTACAGAGTTTAGCTATAAGTATCTGTAGCAATAATTTTAGATTGAATTATTTTTATTGTTATGCAATTTATGTTTTTCCCACATGTGTAAATGCCTATACTAGGATGATATAGGTAGTGTAGAGTCTTTGTATGCACATATATTTCTAGCATCATCACAAGCTTACATTAGCCCTGGTTGATAATTAAATGGAGTCTTTACAAGGATTTAGTGGACTGTTTAGTTAGGTTTTTTATTAGGAAAATCAGGTTTTGAAGGGGCCCTGAAACCCTGTACAAAGACGACAAGCTGAAAAAGAAACTAAGCAACTAAAATCGGCAGCCCAAAAAACCAAAAGCTGACAACAGATAAAACATTAGCAAACCGTCAACAAACCAACAGCAAAAAACATCAACACCCAGGCTAAACCAGCAAAAAGGAAAGCGTCAGCTACAACAATTTATCCAAGACATTCACTGATGCCATATTCTCCTTAATGACCTCCTCATGCATATCCACAACATCTTTAAGCTCATCAACAAAAACAGTCGCCCTCTTTTTAGTCTTACTCCTAGTCCTAAGACACGGACTAGCCTGCACATCCTTTCCAACACTGGAGCAGAATCCTCAACTTTCTCCACCTGGTTCGAGAAATTAACCTCATCAATAACTTTCTCCAACTCACCCAAGTCAAGAGGTTTACTAGTCCAATTCAGAGCTTTCTCATTTAAAACGGAAAGACCCTTAGCAGTGGTCTTCAAAGAATTATTGTCGATATTAACCATTGTTTTCAAATCCTCTAACATCTTGTTGATTCTATCCTCAATACTCTCAACTCTATCCTCTAACATTTTATTGACAATCATTTCCTCATGAAAAACCCCTAGGCGATCAGCATCAACAACTAATTTATCTAGCATGACATTCATAGTTTTAACTTTACCTTTTATAGCCCATTCCTTCTAGTTGCCTTGAATCATAGCCACACAAATGTCCTGCCAATTTTTCACCTAGATATTGAGCTCCTTCACCTCTGAAAACAACCACTTCACCAAGGAAATCAAATTCCACGTACCCCTTTGAACTGGGAGGTGACCATTTGGGAAAGCCAACATTTAGTTAGGTTAGTTAGGTTACCCCCTAACCAACCACATCACCAAGGAAAGCAAAGTTTAGTTAGGTTACCCCCTCTAAATTGTGTGAATATCACCAAGTTTACTAAACATTAGTTGGGCCTTACACCAACCATGTGGAAACCTTAGGCTCACCCCTTTGAACTGGGACGTGACCATTTGAGAAAGCCAACAACATTCATGCAAAACAAGTTGGTTGAACACATGCATACTAACCACATATTACACAAATATTTTTCAAGAAATCATACATAAGTAATCCAAAATCACTAATCAATTCTCTAGTGTCATAACATTTCCATTGTATATCACTTGTGTGGAAGTTTATTTTGGTTGCAATTAATTCTTGGGTTATTCTGGGGTTGATCAACAAATCTTACATGGTATCAAAGCTTTGTATCTACAATTATTTTCCCTCTTTTAAAGAGTTTTGGCCAATATATTTAAAAAGGTACATTTGAGAGAAAATTGAACCCTATGGTTGAACTCAGAAGGCCCAAAAAACTATAAAAATATATATGTCATGATAGGATTTGGAGCCAAAAAATAATAATTTTGGGAGGTTTACAAAAATTGTAGTTGTGCAAATGTGTATAATTTCATATTATTGTACATTATTATACTGTACCAATTGTCATTGTTATAGTCAAGGAATTCCATAGAGAATATTCATTCTATCCTCTAGATACACCATGCCTACATCATCCTAGAATATTTTTTCTTTGAATTAAAAATTAAAAAATAATATATGCATCTGCCAATGCAAGGCTAACATCATCAACTACCAACCCCTAGTCCTAAGTTCTTGGTCACATGAATGACTAGTGCCAACACTATTCATGTGCTATTTTTAAGCCCTAAAAGAGTAGTTTTATAATTAAAAAAAATCCATAACTTGGGTTTACAATGCCATTTTTTTCTAATAAATAGGTGTTGGAAAGTTAGTTATGAGCACTATGCATTCAATTTTCTTAGTTTTCCTAGGTTTCCTCCTAGACATATATTATTTTAGTTTAAAGTGAAAAATTATATTTTGACTTCTTCTTTGGATATTTTATGAAATATGGGACCATTTTTATGTTGCGAAGGTTCCAATTTCACAAGTTTTGATAACTAATTTTTATAAGGATTCTATCATGGGAAAATAGTGAGCTTTTTAATTTATCTTTTTGTTATCACTTTGATCAAAGGGTATTATTTTTCTATCAGAAATATGTTATCTTAAAACATCTCATTTGGCTTCATCTCTTGTTACATCTTTATGAAATTGTACTTGAACTAGGTATAGATAATTGAAAGTAAGTATGGGATATCAAGAATGATCATGTCCTTGAATTGATTGGTAGCAATGTTGATTTTAACACTATGTGTTCTATATCACATATTTTTCAACCAAAATTTGGGAGATCTTTCGAAACTCACATCTCTCTCAATTCCTAGATGATCTTATTATGGATAGTCTTCTACCCTTTGTTGATTTGGATAACCTACCATATGATGATGATGATGATTATGATGATACAAAAGAAAAGATTGATTATTTAGCAAATTTTGACAATTGTGATGGCATTAAGGCCTCATCCAATGGTCCTCCTACAAATATATACAGTAATTTTTTGGATTCTATGAGTCCTAATGTAGATTCAGAGGCTTCATCTTCTTTATCTTTGATTCACTATCTTGAGGTTGAGCATTATCGCATTCCAAAATTAGCAAATACATCTTCAAGAATTCATAGTTAGAAATTTTGTGTGAGCAATCCTCATGGGATTTCCATTTTATTTTGATGATATATATTGATATCACATCTCCACATTTTTTTATATTGAGTCATTCTTTGTAGTATATATATCATAGTCTTCCAGACTTGATACATTCTAGGATGAATACTTGATAACTATTGCAAGTTTATTTTTTTAGTCCCATCTTAGATATTTGAAACACTTGAGAATATCCATCTCTTTAATGGTAGCTCCAACATATTTTTTATCACACCATCTTCATCTTCAAATCTTGTTCTTCATTCTTTTGCACATTGTCATATTTTTCACCTTCTCCATTTATTGGGCTTGTACCTAATTTTATTGTTGCATACTTTCATATAGACATGGAAACACTTGAGAAAATATCAACGACACCATTATACATCATGATTATTCTTCCATCGTGGAAATATATCCTACATCTATACTTGATTTTGTTTCTTTCCAAGGGGATTAATGATGTTCAATATTCATCATCATTTGTCGAGCATCTATCATCACTGCAAGAGATTATAAATTTTGGGGGGATATATAGTCTCTATTTTTCTCTCCTATATGGAGAACACTAATTGTACATTTGTGATAAAATTATTCTTTGGTGGGTCATATTTAGTCACGATTTCCTTCTTTCACTAGTGCATATTTATTTGCATCTTTTCTCTTTTGGAAAGGGGTTTCTTCCTGTGATTTTTTCTCCTTTACTCTATTTGTGAGATATTTATTTGTAGATGGGTACTTAACTGGCCTTGTAGTTGAGACCCATCATCTATGCATCTTTACATTTTATCATACTCCATAATTTGCACTTAAGGGGGGGTGTTGGTGTGAACAAGGTACATTACCTAACTAGTTTCACCTTAGGAATTACAACTTGTTACTTAATCTTACTTAAGCCATTTACTTTTTATATCTCATACTATAGTAATAAGACAATATTCATGATCTTACTTTTTCCTAGGGTTTCATCCTTGTATTTATAACAAGGGTTTCTCCATTGTATATTATTCTATGTTTATTTGTATCTAATAAATTATCTTGCTTCATTACATTTTCATTGCTTCTCTCTTGTGCAAAGTTTTTTTTGGTTACAAGTGATCCTTGGGCTATTATAGGGTTGATCAACAACTCTTATAGGGCATGGCCAAAGTATAAGTGGAAATACTATAAAAATATGAAACCAAAGAGATATATCTCCAATCCGAGCACACTCTAGCAAACTTTGTTGCTTGTCATTGTCCACACACAAAAGTTATCAAACAATTGACAATATCTTTCAATCCTCATGTTTCATCATGCACCCAAACTAAAAGTATAACATTTGAAGTAATTATTCTAGCTCCCATCACATCCAACCAACAATAGGTAAAGGTAGAATAAATTTTAAAAATGAATTATTTCCATACTTGAGTCTATTTCATTTTTTAAATATCCTCTAATCCATTTCACACTCAAACCACGTCATTTAATACATTTTGAACCCAAATAAATTTTGCATTTATCTTTCACTTATTCCTAGTTAATTTTTCTTTAAAACTAAAACCTTTCACTTTCCAAAGTGAACTTAATACAATTTTTCCTTTTTAAATCAGCATTTTTCCTAGTTTACCTTCAATAAAGACAAACATATGAAGGAACATAAAATATGTTTGCACAATAATAATTCTTTTTTAATTAAATCATATTTCATTTTTCCACTCAACAATATGAAATATATTGCAAGGTATTAAAAACTACAAATTCTATTCACATCCAACATAAATTCATTTCACAATCACACAATAAAATATAAAAAGTGATTAAAATAATTTAACTCTAATGTAAAGCACCTTATTCCTAAGGTGAAAACATAAAAAATAAACTTGTTTCAAACTATCATATAAATCATTTCACAAACACTTAGCAACATTATAAAAGCAATTAAGTGCAATTAGTCATATGAATCTCAAACAACCTAGGGAAACACAAACACATTTTATGGGTTTTAACACAACTCAGAATCTATAATTAATTGATCCAAATATAATCTCACAAGGACACATAAAACTCATCATAACTCACAATTGAGTGAAAAACACAATATTTTTACTCAAGCCAATTGTCTCCAATTTATCATTATAGGGTGAATAAATGTGCCTACATAGTCAATGAAAACATCAAATATATTTACACATCACAAGATAGTTGAAACATAGTATATAGAAACCAATGTGATAATATCCAATAGAGGATATCAACATCTACATATAACCCAGAATAATCTAGCACTAGCATGATTAAGAATCATAATGATAAACTTAGTCATATAAGCATAATCACATATAGTAGTGAAAATCATGAAACTAAAACACTTCAAAGGTTAAGCATAAAAATCCACCCATATGAATCCAAAGTGCATCCATACACCTCGATGACATTACAAAACATCATCGGTAAGTGTGATTTGTAACAAATCTCAACCAAGCAACAAAATAAGCTAGAAATACTTATGGTTTTACATGACTAGGATAGTGAAAGAGACCACATAGACCTATAAGGTGAATGTCACTTTTCATAATTTTATTACTTTTGTGTTGTATTCAATATTAGTATCATAATACAATAGCATGGTCAGTATAAACAACATTCAAAATTGTTTATAAAATGTTACTACAACCAAGAACAATAACTAATTGGACCCTATAACATCAACAATACATTTTTAAAATTGAAAGTATAAAAGTTATATCCAAGAGAATAAAATGTTTCTTATTAAACCTAAGAATTTTTTGGTCTTTTCAATGTGGAGAAAAAGTTCTAAAAGGGTCATCCCACAATAATGGGTCTCAAACTTGGGACATCCTGATTTTTGCTTGAAATTGCATATATTTTAGAAAAATTAATGATTTAAAACTTGACGGGCTCCATCTAAAAGGTTTTAATTGAAAAGGGTTAAATAATACTCCCTTAGATCAAACCCCCTTGGATAGAACCCATCTAGTATTAAATCATACCCACAATGGAGTCTCCTTCACACTTATCAAAATGCTAATGAAAACCCACTTTTTCTTTACCTTTTGAGGGATCAAATAAATTCATTTAAAATTATGTTATGTAAGTATATAGTCCTTATTATAAGCTTTTCAAAAAGCATAATTTTGAATATTTTTAATTTTATTATTATATTTATTTATTTATTTGTGAATGTAGGTTTTTCACCAAACATCAAGTTATTTGTTTCACACACAAAAAATATAGAAAAATAGAGAAAAAAATTAAAAAATATGTTTGCCCTAGGTATTGATGTCTTTGTTTCAAAAAAAAAATTTAAAAAAAAAATCAATACATACAAAACAAGTTATGTGTTACAGCATACACCTATGTCCAAATTATAATTACTCTAGCTTTGAAAAATAATTAAAAAACAAATATGCAACAAAAAAATATGAAAAAATATTCATGCACTATGACTAGATAGTGATGTTACAAATATATTTTTTTTTAATTATAATTTTATCCTTTCAATAAAAAAAGTTGTGTTACAACATAAACGTCACCTTTTAAAAATGTTGTTTACTATAAAAAATAAGTTATTAAAAGTCACGTAAAAAATCACAATTTATTTTTCAATTTTAAAAATGTATATTTAGAATTTACATACAAATTTTCACAAATAAATAGTTCACATCATCTCCAAATTATTAATAGTTTAGTTGTTGTAGGTTTCATAAAGTGAAAATGTGGTGAAAAATGTTGATTTCAATGTCCTACTTTGATCAAAAAGTGGGACACAATATTATAAATTGACCAAAAAATAAAACATTGTCATCTTAATTCTTATTGAAGTTCTAAAAAATCTACAAAATAGATCAAACCACACTCAAAAAAACTATTTATATGGGATCATAATCCCAAAAAAAAACTATTTATATGGGATCATAATCCCTACTAGGCATAAAATAGAACATCAGTTAGCACAAACAATAATTAAAATAGTCTAAGAGCAAGTGGAAAGAAAACATAGTAATCATCACTATAATGATATTTTACAAAATGAAATGCCTCTTCCCACAAGATAATGTCTAAGGATCATGTCAGCCAATAATTATCTAAAACCTTACTAAACACTTAGTAGTAGTCACATCCCTACTTATTTGATTATAGAAGCAACATGTGATAGTCCATGAAAGCAGTTTATGAGTCATTGAATCTCCAAAAGGATAATGTACTCTCATGACCAAATTATTGCAACACTCAAACTAAAAAAGACATGAAAGCAATAAAGTGTGTGCATGCAATGTTACTACACTTATTAGGGCCATCTTTTATTTCTCCAAGAGAATAGGTGTGTCATAAGAACTTCTAGTCTAAGTGTCCAATTGAATAATTTTAAGAGTTTAATATATTATTATAATTTAAAAATATATTAGAGAATAAATTTGATAGTCGTATGATCATATAATTTTATCTCAACTTAAGATTTAAGGGCAGTTTTATATTTATGATTTCTTGTGAGGCCCACTTATTTTCTAGTGACTTTGTTTTTGTCTCTCAAATTTATGATGATGGACATTTATGGTGTTTATTATTATGATTATATTTTATTATTATGTTATTAGATAGAGTGAATTTCGATATTATGGTTAGATAATTTATTTTCATAACATTCTAAGGATGATTTAGTTAGCTAATGATTTTAGTTTTCTTACATTATTAAATTATTACCTAATTGATATAGAGATATTATTCTAACTTTATCATTATGAATGGACTTTGTGATATTATGAATCATAAACAAATCATATGAAATGTTGTTACAGGAACTATATATGAGTGATCATGATCATTGGACTTAAGTTATTGTAATGATTATTGTTTAATTTGGTATAATTATGTTGATTATTGTTTTGACTATAGTGTATTAGTGTTATTTTAAATATGTATGTGATTTCATGGTCAATAAAATTATTTCACACTTCTCAAGAAAATCATTGTTGTGTACTAGTAATACCTCGACCTAAACGTTTGATGGAACTAAAGTCTTAATTTTATGAAATGTGCTAAAATGTAATGTGATTTTTTAATTTGTTGTTCTAGGTGACTTATAGAGCCTTTTCCTCATTATTTTTTTGTAAATTAAGTACTTGAGATGTTTACCTTTGGGTTGGGTACCTATTTATGTATAAATTTTATGTTTTTTTGTGAAAGTTTGACCCTTCCTATCTTCCCTAGGAAGAAAATAGCAAAAATTATTTATAATGGGAAGGTCAAGAGTCACCTCCTCTTGGGAAGAGGAAGATCCATTTTACATTCTCTATTTGGATTTCTTTTGTAGTGGGAAAATATGGGTGGGTCCAGATAGGGTGTGCAAAGGAGGAGTCCTTGTTTTTCTTTGTTAGTAAATGTTTATTCGATTGTTGGAGTGTACAAACAAAAAGTTGGTTTGAAAGAAGAAAGATTTGAGTAGGAGATTGGAAAGCATTTCTAAACTCTTGGAAAGCTATTCAGGTTTAGCTCTTTTAACTCTTGTAAATTAGTTACAATTTAAAATTTTATTCAATTTTTACTTTATTTGTGAATGAAATTTCTTGTGATTTTTTTTTGTTTTGTGTATATGTATGTGAGTGGGAAAGGGTGTCTATGTTGGGTTCAACTCTCCAAATCAAATTGAGAGCAACACATGTGGGGTTGAGAGAGGTGTAACAAGCCTCCTTTGGAAAAGAAAATGCAATTTCCTTGCAAAGAAAATATTGGCATGTGTCATAAATGTTTATATTTTTTTGGTAATGTTAGAGAATTGGGTGAGATGATTATTGATGCATAGTTATGCAAAGATGATTGAGTGATCATGATTATGGGAGACACATATTTCTTATGTGGGGATTATCATAATAATATTGAGGAGATATGACATTATGGTTTTATCCCCAATGGAGTGTCCCCTCATATTCTAAGAAGGATTTGTTTAAGATTCATATATATTGTTCAATCCTTACAAAGATATGTTGATAGTTTATTCTTTGTGCATATTTATTTGTGTATGTTTTTTTTGTGAAAACCTAGTTTCTTGAGAACCTCCTAGCTCAGGAGTGTATTTTTAATTAAAACCTATGGTTGGGAGGAGAGAGATTCCTCTACTGGTTGTATGCACATATTATTCCTTATATGTAAATTTATAGGAGAATTTTAGAAGCAAACAACAATATTTGAAAGAGGATTAATTAAAACCTTCATGTGATATTGATTAATACTATTTGACTGCCAAAGAATATGTAGGAATGAATCTATCATTGATCTTTAATTTGTGGTATAAAAAAAGGAATGATATTTTTTGTAGAAATAGTGTTGAAATGAGAAATTTTGTACACGTCATATTGTTGTTATGTATATTTATTTCATAAAAAAATGATTATGTTTTTTCTTAATAGGTGTTCATAAAAAATAAATTTATGATGCATGCTAGTAATTCTTTATTTTGTCTTCCTTTGTTTCATTTGATTGAAAATTGTAATGATGGCTCTCTAACATAAGTTATTGGAAGTTAATTTTTTGTATAATCCTTATTTATATTTTGAAATATTACTTGTAAATCATCTTATACAAGGAGTGCAAACAAAGAATTTGAGTTAGAAAATAACATCATTTTTTTATATTTATATTACAAAAAAGAAAATATATCAAATTGAAAATTATTCTATACATTCTATTTTTCTTTTCATTGAGGTGAAATGGTTTTGAAGGGACTAGAAACCCTATACATCAAAAAGACTAATGCAAATTGAATATAATAGCATCCCAAAAGGGAGTAAGACACGACTACAAGTAGGATGCTAAGCTTAAACCAACACGGCTACAAACAAAGCATTAAACAAAAGAATTCCCAAGGATCAAGCCTAAATAAAGTTAGACCCAACTATATTCAATCTCACACCCTTCACTCTAGTGTGAGATTGGGAGATAACTTTGGGAGGACGTTTCTTTTTCCTTTGTATAATTCTCCAAGAAATATTATCAAATAACTATCATGAGAGAAAATTGAAGTTGAAACAAAGTCGATGGAATAGTAGACTAAGCAATCAAAGTAGAAGGTGGGTGGAACTCACTAATGGAATTGTATGGAGCAAAAGGAGAGGGACTCACCAAAGTTGCACCAAATGCACAAGAAACCTCCTCAAGAACCACAGGGGAATGCAAGGAGAGGAACCAACAACCTAATAAGATTCATCTTGAGAGGAATCATCAACCAGGAAGCTAGAAGCATGAATACTCAAGTGATCCACACAAACATTCCTCCACCAAGCCATCACGCCCTTGCAACAAGAGAGTGGGAAATCAAAACTCAAGTAGTCAATAGCAAGCAATATCTATATCTCAAGGGGAGACCCTCGTAGTCAAGTATTGAGTCCAAGGCCTATCCCCCATCATCCAAACAATATATGTGTGAAGAAAATCATAGATATCAATGTCCACTAGAATACCAGAAAGCATAGAGTGGCCCATGTAGGAAGTAGTAGAGTTAACTTTCAAGAAATGACTAGTAGCATTGTTAGTGGCCTCATACCAAGAATCTTCCCAAAATTGGAGAGGAATATTTGGAAGAAAAACCCATACAAATATAACATTGAGAAATTTAGAATTAGGGTTGACCAAGAGAGAGTACTCTCCCCACATCCAAAGCTTACTGTCAAGCACCAAATCCCTATCCTTTGAAGAAGCAAAAGATGTAATGAAGAAACCCCTAAAACAAGGGAAAATCTCAATATTACCATTGATGAGAGGCTTCCATGAATCCAAGATCCAATTGTGTAAATCAAGAAGGGAGGGCCAAAAAATTTGGATCTACAAACCAAGCTCCAATGGGGATAAAAATCTTCTTGTAAAACATGTGCTAACCACAAACCACCATAAGGGAGGATTGTGCATAAGGGCCACAATTTATCTCACATAGGACATGTAGGAACCCCTAATCTCATAATGATTACATAGGACTATTGGCCACTAGAACCCAAAGAAACAACCTTCACTCTAGCAACAACCCGATCACCTAAAAATCCACCATCATTGAAATAGAATTTGGCAAAGGCTTGGCTTTATTACCATCACCAAAAATCAAATGAGCCCCAACACCGTAAATAGAAGCATTTTGTGAAGACAACAAGGAACTCGCTCTCAACACAACCCTACCACTAATGGAAGGATTGCCACCAATGGTAGGCAAGACATGGGGAGCAGAAGGCTCCTTCATGCAGTGAGATCCCGAAGTAGTTTGAATGTCATCAAAAATACTTTTTGCATCACTAAATAGCCAAAAACCCAATCCACTAGCAACTAAGTAAGTCACACAAAAAAACTTGAACAATACCATCACCCAAGGTCAAAAACTCTGAAGCCAAAAGCAGGGGTCGTGTCCAATCATGATCTATCCCAAATGAAAGTTCTCTTGTTGTACATTCTATTTTGTTTCATATAAAGAAAATAATTAATCACATTTCCTTTTACTGTTGTAAAAACCTAGAAATTAGAATATACACAAATTTATTTGCATGTTAATAATCTAAATTTGAAAGTTTATTTTTAGTGTGTATATAAATATTTATACATATATTTATTAAAATAAAAATGTTGTTGAAGAATGATAACATTATCGCTACTAATTATAGTCCTGATTCATATTATAAACAAGTTTTCTTAATGGTATGGTTGTTATGGGTGTGGGGTTTGGGAGGCCCCAAACTGATAGTTGTAGCAAGTGTTTCTTATGGGATTTGGGACCCCCAACCTTAAAAGAATCATGCCTCCTTGGGGTGCCACCTCAAAGAGTCCTTCCCCTTAATTTTCGCCATTAATGTCTTTCCTCTATTATTATAATAAAAAGATGTCATTATTACATAAAAAATTTAAATATCTACTAAGTCAAAACAAAAGCAAAAAAAAATATTAAATATTAATCAAATTAAATCATACATTATTCTAGATTTTAATAGATCCATGAAATTTGTGTAACCATTAATATATAAAGAGAGAAAGAGGATAAGTTGAAAGTCATTAATGATTGGAGAATCTCTATTTGAATATTACCTATAAGATGTTAACTTCTATGAACTAAAATTATGAACAATTCCTTGTGGAAATCCCTTGGATCTGGAAAAAAATGAGATAGAATTTAGAGAAACACTCTAGAGCTTGCAAATATAGAAGAAAAAATGAATGAAATACTTTTTAAAAATATTTACACTAGTTGTCAAGGTGCCCTAAAAATACGAGAATTATTTTTTTATTTGTTGATTTCTCATTTACTCACTATTTAAAGGATATGCGTTTATCTTTATTTTATTAATTTGTTTATTTGATAATTAAATTAGCTAAGAATGTTTTAATATCATGATAGTGTTAATAATGGAGATTGGATTCAATTTTAGAAATTAGTTTTAAGTTTTTGAAAATCTTGAATAAATAATAATTCAAGTATTTGTAATTTTCTAAGATTTTTGTATTTTAAAGAGTCTAAATCAAAATTCATTGAGGTAGTTTATTTAATTATATTTCAAGTGATATTGTAATCTATTGAGTTTTTCATATTTTTAAATTTGATTTTTTATATTGCTATCATTCATTTCATTACGAGTTATTAAGTAAAATATTTTCAATATTTTGATACTCGTCATTATAATATTGAAGGAAATTTTGAAAAAAAAAAGAAAATTGTATTATTCTTTAGTGTACTATCACCAAAAGAAAGTTTGGGCATAACATTTATAAGGAGAGATATATTTAAACCCTTTATGAGTTTTAGAAGAGGGCGTAGACATCTATTTTTTTTAAGTTACAATTTTCTCTATTTCTTTCTCACAAAAATGATTCAATCTCATTTTATTATTGGTCCACATGAATTTCACTAGGTAAAAAATAATTGTCTATTAATTTCACCCTATTTTCAAATCATAGATGATTCTTCACTATGATATCATCAAATCAATAAGTTAAGCAAATTTTTCATCTTGACAAATTTGTTCTTCTATATTGTTTAATATGTTAACCTCAACCCTTACTCGTTCTATTTTTAGTCTTATGATGAATTCGTTATCAAAATATCTAAGCTAATTATGAATATTTTGTAACTAAGTGCTTCTAGTTGTAATTGTGTGGGACTTTTTGCATCAAAATTTCATATCACTGTTTGATCCATCGTCATAACATTCTCTCTTCTTCCTAATGATGTGGATCATGAAGTGTGATTTGAAACCTCGATACAAAAATTCCCACAATTAGAGCTAGAAGCACTCTCTTACATTCCCATAGACTATGGAAATATCATGTCCTTAACAGATGATTTTGTTGTTGATGTGAAGAAATATAAAGGAGACATGTCATCTATGAGATGGTGATCCTTGAAAGAAAGATGTTAATTGTACCCTAATATTCATGGGCAAGCTTGTATGGCCAATATGAAGTACAAATATGTATCCATATCATAAAGAAATTTTTAATTTCTGATCAATAAATCTTTTCATAGATTTCTTGCAATGTTACACTAATTGCACAAATATTGTCTTTGATAGGCTACTTTTTTGGTAAAGTTAGAAATGTTATAGGAAATATGATGGTGACCCTTGTAAAAAGATGTTAATTGCACCCTAATGTGCACTAGTGAACCTATATCGCATATAAACATCCATTCATATCATAAAGAAATATAAAGTTTCTTACTAATAGAGCATTTTGCAGATTTTTTGCAATGTTATATAGATACACAGCTCAACCCCATGAAAACTTGGGTGTCTATGAAAAACAAGAATGGGTTCCCCTACACCATAAAAAAACAAGTCATTTGCAAAATGGTAATGTGCTCCCCACACCACCTCCACTAGAGGGGAAACATTTTCAAGACATTCCCCTTGTAGAGGGGGAGTATTTTTTATTGATAGATAGTGTTCCTCGGGGATGCACTCAAAACTACAAAAAGCATGGTGTTTGTAAAACAAGGACATGTCCCTCTAATGTCCATCCCACCACCATCACCAAAGGGGAAACATCCTCGAGATCTCCCCTTTATAGAGGGGACATATTTTTTTTTAATGATTGTTTTTTTTAGATTTATTGTAGTATTCCACAAGGACACATTCCAAGCCCCAAAAATATGTTTGCAAAAAGATGTGTCCTATCATTCCCCACACCACAACCACTAGAGGGGAAACATTTTTTTTAATGATAGTTCTTTTTTAGATTTATTGTAGTATTCCACGAGGACATGTTCCAAACCCCAAAAATATGTTTGCAAAAAGATGTGTCCCCTTATCATTCCCCACACCACAACCACTAGAGGGGAAACATCCCTAGGACATTCCCCTTTAGAGGTGATGTTTATGATATGACCCCCTATTGAGGTTGTTGAAGGGACAGTGGGGAGTCAGTTAGAAGGCATGGAAACTCCATTAAGTTCCTCGAATGTCTCAAAAATTGAGACATACCCACTAATTTTCTTTTCATGATAACAATTTTGATTTATGTCAAAGTTTTGAATAAACACGCAACATAATTTTGCATGCACAAATGGTTGGCCTTGGAAGAAAAAAGGAATATTTACATTGTATTAGATGCAAAATAGACTACTAAAACAATTTTTTTTTTTTTTGTTTACTCATATGCACTCTCTAATCTTTAACTTTAGGAAGTTGGTGTTCAAATATTTCAAAATTTGTCACTAACACCTCAGACTTATTAGAGAGCAAATAAAGTAGCAAGGGTGGGGGATGGTTAACGTTCAGCATAAATTGAGAAATATAGCATGTATGATGAAGGTCCTTGTGGATGTTATCCCTCAAACCCACTAGAGGCTCTCGCTCTCTCTATATATATATATGTGTGTGTGTGTGTGTGTGTGTATATGTACATCTCTCTCTCTCTCTCTCTCTCTCTACATATGTGTATGTATATATGTACATATGTATGTATATACATAGATATATGTATATGTATGTATATATGTATATTATAAGTACGTGTGTGTTCTTTAAAGATTTGGTTAAAATGAGGACAAAAACATTGGGATGAAATTATGGAATATAGCATGTACATTGGAAAAAACATAGGGATGAAATATGTATGATGAAGGTCCTTGTGGTCTATGAGGGGTGTTGTCCCTCAAACCTACTAGGGTCTCTCTCTCTCTCTCTCTCTCTCTCTCTCTCTCTCTCTATATATATATATATATGCGTGTGTGTGTGCATGCAATGAAATTATAAAATGTAACATGTACGTTAGAAAAAACATTGGGATGAAATTGTGAAATATAGCATGTATGATGAAGGTCCTTGTGGTCTATGAGAGGTTTTGTCTCTCAAACATACTAGGGGCTCAACCTCCCCCGCGCCTCCGCTCTCTCTATAGCCAGCCACCATCCAAAATTTGGATCCATGGTCCCCATCCTAGAATCTGTGGAATATACATTTCATGTCCTACTTGATGTGATACTTGGTGCTTGCGTAGATGAAGGTCCTTGTGGTCTATGAGGGGTGTGTGAGATATAGCATGTATGATGGTGGTCCTTGTGGTCTATGAGGGGTATTGTCTCTCAAACCTACTAGGGGCTCAACCTCCCCATCCCTAACCCCTTTCCCCCACCAGCCCTCCCCTCCCCCTCCTCCTCCTCTCTCTCTCTCTCTCTCTCTCTCTCTAGCCAGCCACCATCCAAAATTTGGATCCATGGTCCCCATCCCAGAATCTGTGGAACATAGATTTCATGTCCTACTTGATGTGATACTTGATGGTTGCGTAGATGTTTACAAACAGCTTTGTTGCTCGAACAAAAATATCTTGTGCAACATAACAAAAAGTGTAACAGCAGTAACAATTCCTGCACCGTAAGTCACTTCTGGTATTCAACAAACAATATAAATGAGTATAGTTATATTTGTAAATAATTGGAAAATATTATTTTATTGAAAGAAAGATGCTTATCTTGCACATAACTAAAGCAATATAAATGCACAACATATATAAAGTAAGAACTCGAATTTATACCATACTGTACAGTGAACAAATACCATGTAGTACCGGTGAAATTGATGGAAGGGAGCTTTCTTGATGGGTTGGAAACGAAAGACTTTATGCATCAACCTCTCCCTTGTCCATTAATCGATGACTATGGCGAAAGGAAGAAGGAATCAATAATAGTGAAAGTCTTGGGATTACAAATACAACCAAATGTATCTTTGGAGATGAACCTTTAATACAGAGAGACCTGGTACCAGAAACTGGACACGAATCTATGTTACTCTACATTTTAGTCACCAGAGAACAATGCTCAAGATTTCTTAAAACGATCCTGGCAAAAACTTTGGCCTGAAGTGGTGCAGTTGCTGCTGCAGCTGCAGCCCTAAGAACACGCCCAGCTCCTGCTTTTTGCAGAAGACTTGCATGATGCATGGTATGCCTTCCTCCAGGCATGGTGAACTGCACTCACAAAATACAATTAAGCAAAATGTTCAGCTCATTAATTACCAACCATTTACATGTTAGCATCTCAGACGATTTAATAATTTCAAAATCATGCCCAAAATACCTGTAAAAGTGCAAATGCAGCACATGCTCTCAAAACTGGGGAAGTATTCCGTATCATGGTTACAAACCTACCCACCTCAGCACCACTGCAAAAATCAGGTTACAACAGATTATTATCCTGAACAAAAAGAAAGCAACCACTGTGAAACCAAAACAAGTTATAATAATGTTAAAGTTTGAATTCATATTCCCAAAACTAATATTATTAGATTTGAATTCATATTCCCAAACCCAACTACAATAGTTTCCTATTCGATTTGGATTTTTATTTTTTAAAATTGTTTTTATTTTAAGCAGTATAAAACCTGCTGATTCAATGCTGGCACAGCTGGGATTTCACCAACTAGCATGATAGAAGTCAGCTTGTAGAATGATTTTCTTAATTATAGTTATAGTAGAGATGCACTGGAAATTGCCACAAAGACCAATTAACGCAATAATCAGATTATGCCAGAATTGTTTTGACATGCTCTTAAGAGTCTTTACTCTTCAGTAGTTCTAATACTGAATGATATTTTTGAGCAAGGCACACATATCTTCCATTCCAATCAGATAATCCAAAGCATAGTTGGGTTTGCAACTGATCTTGCTTTACAATCATGAACCAAGTAGGACACATCCTTCCATTCCAGTGAAATCTCCCATTTTCCTAATAAACTAACAATCATTGTCTACAAGATGAGGAATTCTAGAAAAACATTTAGGTCTTCCAAAGTTTGCCTGTTACCATGACACATCTTGAATATCAGTAGCCAATAATAAAGTTTCATCAGCAAATTTAAAATAACTGTCTTCAAGATCTTCCATCTACTGGCCAATTGGTACACATGGTATCACTGAATGGTGTCACATAAATGCTATCACAACTCATGGATAATAAAACCAAATGTTTTACTAAGGAAATTGCCAGAAGATGCATCCAAAAAGATGTCCAATCAATTCAGTTAATAATGAGCTGTTAGATCTCAAATGCATGTAGCCTTTGCTACAGATTATTGATCTGATAATTGAATAGTGTAAAGCAATCTAGTTTATATGAAGAATGATTCTGTCCATTTTTCCATTATACCATTCAAACGTTGAGATCAAAAACAGATATAGATGGTAAAAAATAGGCAATACAATCACAATAAAATACAAAAAATTCATGATGAAATTCAATCATTTTCACTAATAGACAACAAAAAAGTAAAATCAAATTGCTTTTTTGATGTTATATTATTCAAGTTGGACTAAAACTATGCTGATGACTGATTTGCAAGTCCTAACCAAACTCTTTTTCTTTTACACACAAAAGAAGTTCTGATTAGATAAGCAGGGATTTTGAAAGGGCCCTGATCCCTTTTACATCATGAAAGATTCAGCAATAAGGCCAGCAGGACAAGGAACAACCATCAGATGAGACAGCCCAACACAGCCAAAAAGACAACCAAAAACAGAGTGAAACACAGCAGGAGATACCACCCCACAAAACCAAGTCAAGGTGGTTTAAAGAATTGTTCCAAAGATTTTTGCTGAATCATAATACAGGGATTCCTCTCCACCAATCTTTTCAGCTTTTTGTTACAAGGGGAGGAAACAAGACCACCATTAGAATCAGCCAAGCCCAAAGAATCAACAAAGGGGTCCAACTTAGAGGGATCATCAACAACATATTCTGAATCTCTTGACATATAGTGGAGTCTTCCACAACATTTGTCACATTTTCCTTTTTCTTCCAAACAGCGTGTTGCTTCTTCTTCAAGCAAGTAAAGGAGGCATGACCCACTTTTGCACAAGAAAGACAAATAATCAGAGTCTTCATATCAACCTGCTGCACCCACTTACCAAATTTAGAAGATAAAGTAATTTTAGCGGGAAGAATACAGTTATTCTCCACTAAAACACAAAATCTAGCAGCCAACAGACGCTTCATTGATTTAGTGACCTTATCTGTAGTACAATATTGACCAAAGGAATTAGCAATACACATGAAAATCTGTTTATTCCAAAAAGGCAGCCCTGGCAAACAAACCCAAATAGGAAACTCAAAAGTGTTTGTCATTGGGTTGAAACTAGGGAACCACATTTGGAGACAAAGGCCATTCAAGCCAAGAAACCAGGGGCCCTCATGAGGGACCCTAGAACAATCTTCAACGTAGGGACAAGAAAACAGAAAGAAACTATTACACAATGCAATAATCTCAACTCTAATCTTCCAAACTCGAAGAGCCCATCTTCTAACAGCATGGATATTAGGACCACAGAATCTCCCAACCAACGAGGTCTTAAGCCAGTCCAAAGACTCATCTGTAACTTTATAGTCAATCTCCATCTGCTGATTAGACAAGTCACATACCTCCTTAGTGTAAAACTCCTCCAAAGCGGGGGCAGTAACAGTTGAAGAAGCAGAAGCAGTCTTGCACAAACTCTAAACCGCACTAGCCAACCCATCAGTGGGAGGCTTAGAGATCGAAGGGGTCAAGGGAGAACCAACATGAGCTTCAAAAAGAGGAGAAATAGCATCCCCCTCTTCAACTGCAGGGAGAAAAATCCCTTTTTAAGACCCATCGTAGGTTTGGGAGCAAGAACAACCACCATATGAGAAGGGGTTGAAGCCCCAAGAGAAACAGCCTCACTAGCGCCACTAGCAGGAGAAGCAACCGCCCGCCCCTGAGCTCCAGAACCAACACAAACCAAGCCTTCTTTCTTTTGCAAGCAACAAGCAACCTCCCCACCAGCAAGAGTGGGATCCTCCACTCCATAAGTGCTCTGCAGCAAACTATCCTGAAGAATAGGAGCATTTTGAGTAAGGAAACCCTTACGTATCCCAGAAAAAGGAGAATAAGACTCCACATTCTTCCCTACTTCCTCACACCCCTGCAACTTCCTACGAGCTTCTAAGAGGATATCAAGAAGGAACTCCTCTTCCTCATTAGGAAGATCATACTCAAACCCAGTATTCAAGCCAGATCCATCACAGGAAAAAGGGGAAAAAATTTCTTCAAGGGTGCGCAGATCCTCATCTGAAACATCAGTATTTTCCATCTCCCAGCCCTCATCAGTTTGGAAACCCACCTCTTCAACTTCCACATCAAAGGCATCAAAGCTTGCAACCAAACCCTCATCACCAAAAATAGAGTCTCCTCTGCTGCCAACAAACCCACTAGAGGAGCCAACCACAGTTTGGGAGAGCACATCTCCCACAAAGACCTTTGCTCCATCACCAGCGCCGACCTCTTCAACCTCCACAGCTCCATCAGCATCTCTGTCCTCTTCTTCATCTTCAGCACACACCACAGTTGTGTTACATCGCCTCTTCAGACCAGACTTCCTTGCTGCACTGTTGCCCTTACTCGCTGCTCCATTATTTGTTGTGCTAGCTCCATTCATCGCTGCTCCGCTCATGCTCAAAAATTTCAAGTTCACACAAAAGAAGTTATCTTTAAAAATCCTCCAAATAACATACTATCAACTTATAAAACACATGGGTCTAGAAATTTAAGAGAGAGGTCATAGTTTTAAACAAAATCACATCATAAGTGTCAATAGGTCGATACTCAATAGTAATTTATCACCCACCATTCTAACTCGCATAACTTCTATCCATGTCAAGAAAACCAATGTATTTGCCATGCACACCATCCATAGCAAGCTTCATTCATACACCAATATTTCTTTGCTGACACATTACATGGGAGTGGTTGTTGTGGAAGGGCTTTCATAACCCTTTGGCTCTTTAATTAATCAGTTCCAACCCAAACCATCTCCCCCTAGCCACACCTTTGAGCCAAGCAGAGGCATTCATCCCTCCTCTCTAACTCCTCACAGATCCCAGTCCATCAACAATCTATCTAACTTGAGACTACTTGTCTCAAATAAGAAAAACCTATTCTGTAAGGATGGCTTATTCAAATCTATCCAGCACCACACCCAAAGAAAAACCATGACCCTCATTCATCTCATAAAAACAAAATTGTTGCTACCAAAAGAAAGAAAACTCTCCTAAGGTAAAATTCACCTTGGATCACAAGCTCTAGATGCTGAAAAAGAGAGCTTCTACTTTACAAGTTCATGGGTGTTGTCCTTGGACCTAAGACTCCTGATCTTGGATTCAAGAGAACTGACAGCTAGCTAGAGCAATTGATATCCTGATAATGCCAAAGGGCTATTTTATTTCCATCTCCTCCTTGAAACAAGAAAGTAATCAAGCTGTCCCGGGTGGCACCTAGTTTATGATAAAATATAGTCTTTTAATGAATCTATGGCCACCTATCTTCAACCCAACTGAGAATATACCAAGTACTATTCTTGTTTGGATTAGGCTTCCCCTCCTCCTAGTTCCATACCAGTAGGATCATTACATAGGAAGATAGGAAATGTCATTGGAGAACATATTAGAGCTTCTCATAGAGATGTGCAGAAACCATTGTGAGATAGGATAATAAGGGATATCAGAGGATTGAGCAGGAGCACCAAGAAAATTCCATCTCACTGGAGGTTGTCACAAAGCGTGGCCATCTAGCAAAAGTTAGCCACTCACACCCAGAGCAAGAACAACAGCAACCAGCAACAAATCAAGAGCAGAAAATCAATCAGATACATAAGGTACCACAGGAACAGTTACCCCAAAAAAGGACAAAATGCAACCACCAAACATTCTTGGGATAGGTCCAAACAACAAAAGCAAGAAACAAAACTAAGATAAATTCCAACAAGCCTATGTAATGAATAACAATGAAGCAATCCCATCAACCCAACAGGTTAGCCCTTCAAACCACTATGAGGCTCTTGCTGAATCAGAAGCGAAAAAATATAAGAGCTTAACACCAACATATATCCTCAGTTACAGCAAAGGATCAGAACAATCTACATTGTAGCAGACCCAACAAAGTAACAGGAAAATCCAGAAGTTACAGCAAGTAAAAAGCACATAATTTCTGCAGTTAGACACCTTTAAGCAAATACTCAGTCTAAAACTGCTTGATGCAAACCTTAAGGTGTCATATTGCACACAAGAAGTTTTCATGATACTCAATTCAGTTAAAAAGAGAAAATCAACAGCAAGATTGTTAGGCCTTTAAGAACCCAGGTCTGTAACACTGAAGACCCTAAAAATTTTCTAAAGAAAGTCAAAGGATCCTTGGACGAGACCATGACTTCTTAATACATGTTTTCTCACAGAATATCAGAGGCTGCGGTGTGCCCAATAAATGCCAATGAATAGGATTTATTTTAGATGCTTGATTGATTCTTTAAGTTTGGTAGAGTTTTGTGGACTTAAACTTGGAACTTGAAATCTGTTTTGTAAAATCCACCAGTCTAATATATGGATATCGTTGTTGCTCATGCTTTATTACTATAATACAATACTTTTGAATTTCATTAAAATATTACGATGTCCCAAATTTTTGAAAGCATTCTCATTTCACTTGCTGCATATGCTATATATCACCATGTCTTGTATAATTTGCATCTGTAACTTCATCATCCATTGCTGTGATTTGCTGTCAACACAACAGTTATCTTACTCATAACACCTCACATCTACCAAAGATACATACTAAGATTCATTCATCATAATCTAAGCCAACCACACCTCAATCAGCAACCATCAAATAAAAATTACCAATTACTACACCATAGTTTTACAAAAGATTTGCAGTTGTCATACATGTTCCTCCATATTGGTTATCATATCATAGTCCAGGAAAGAAGTAAATAAAAATCATCCTTGTCACCAAAAAGCTCACTCATATCTGTATGTTTATTAGTAAATCATCCTTGTCACCAAAAATCGCACTCATATCTGTATGTTTATTAGTAAATCAATTCATTCATCACTACCAAACAACTAATTTTCAACCAGTCCCTTAGTATTGTCCTTACCATCTCATTATTACATGCTTTTCATTCTTTAAGGGTTTGTTTCACCAAAGTAAAAGTCATCAAATTCTATCAAGTCCTTATCATTCTCCAATTAGCAAATAATCCTTATCATCCTCCAATTAGCAAATAATCTTAGCATTAAGGAGTCTCTTCACGTAATAATTAAAAATGCTTTGGTAAAATGGCAAGTGGCAAGGAGAGAATTAAGGCATGAAAGTATCTGCAACCAAGAGAAAGACACAGTGATATGCACAGAACAATAAAGAATTTGACAATTTCCACTGGGAGATCAAAAGAAGACAGAGGAATGGGGAAACTGTGACTGTAGCATACTTGCAGCCGTGACAGCATCTTCCATGTAGCCATGACAGCAGCTTTCATGCAGCCAGGAATGTAGTGCACCTACACCACAAAAGGACAGAGTCCCTGCACAAGTGGCAAGCATTGACTCTTCAACCAGACAGATGGAGTTTGCAGAGTCAAATAACTTAATCCGCTCGTCCTTTTTTTCTCAACAAATTTCTTATGAAGATGATGTATTGTCCTCATTGGAATGTTCTTCCTACCCGCCTGAGATTCAATTTCGTAATCTTATTGTCATTCTAAAATAAGACATCCTCGTGCTGTACGATCGGGAGCGATTGGATGGATGTGGTAGTAGTTATATAATAAGGGAAATAGATAGATATAACAAAGATAAAGCTAAGCACTCTAGAATGATACAAGTAACTAATAAATGTAGAAGCATATATAAATGTAATAGATTCCATTGAGTTAATAGAAGATTGAATTTATGTTTTATGATATCTTTCACTTCCAAGTTCCAACATGTCATGAGTATTCTAAGCATTCTGATTTAGTCAATAGTTTATTTAGAGGAGAGAAAGGTGTGGTTTTACCCAAGCAAGGGCCCACTTGAGGTGGACTGCAGCTAGGTCTTCATCTTGGTTAGCGTAGATTTTTGCATTTTCAATCTAAATATATTGTGTCTTAGTGAAGTCTACCAACCTCCAGCATTTGCATCAACCTGCAGCTTCTAGTGCTTAATTTCTCGTTTGTTTTAAAGAGCTTTCCAATACAAAGTAGATTTCCTTTTTGTGCACAAACATTTATTTTCTTAGTTCTGAGATTTCTAGCTTGAAACTGTGTGCAATCTTCTTACATAAACGTTTCGGATCATACTCCATGATCCATCATCAGGATGCTTTTTTGCACTTTCTTCTCTCTATCTGCAAAAAAGCATCCTCATGATGGATCATGGAGTATGATCTGAAACGTTGATGTAAAAAGATTGCACATAGTTTCAATCCAGAAATCTCAGAACTAATTGATCCTGGACTGTGGAAACTTTATGCTATTAATTTTATTTTTTTTTGGTTTTATAGCTTTAGTCCTTTCCCCTGTACACAACATTGGAGTCTCAATCCCCTAGGAACTTAATGTCGTACATATAATACCAACACCATGCCAAAAGATACATCCCTGTGTTGACATATAAATGAAGTAGTAACATGAACCAAAAGGTTGCTTGATTAATGGATAGTTTATCCATCATGTTGTGTGCGAGCCTTAGTTGTTCCAGGTTTAATTGGGAATTGATTGTGCTCCTAATTTTCCAATGGTTGTTGACACCCCTTCTTCCTCTAAACCTACCAAAAAGAAACAAAAAGTGGCTCAAGGAATAGTGACTAACACCAAGTACTTCAAAATCAGCTTCTAAGGTTGTCATGATTGAGAGTGATTTAGCTTGCAAGAAAGGACTTTCTGTTCATAGAATAAGTGTAGACTTTGCAACATCCAGCAGCTTTGGCTTCCATCCGAATGCAGAGTTGGCCTCTTGTTTCGAGCCTGCAGCCCAAGAGTTAGAGCAAGCTAAAAGCTGAATTAGTGTAGCCTACAATCGAAGAGGCACCATATGAGGACCAACCTACAACCATTGCCACAGATATTCCAAACAATGAAACCAATATAACAAAATCAACCCAGACGGATGGACCCAACCTTTGAGACAATATTGTGGAAAAGGGATAGGGCCATACGGGTTATGAAGAATGTACGGACCCAAGAAAAGGAGCTAGAGAGCAAATTTAAAGAAGAGTTGAAAAATGAGGATGATGAAAAGGTTGAGAAAATGGCTCAACTTACTATGCAAATGATGGAATGTCACCCTTGTGCTAGGGTTTATGCTATATATCTGAAAGAGCAATGGCTCAGCTTCCAATTCATGAATATTTTATGTGACTTGTCTCCTAAAATAGATACACCTAGGTCATTTTCTAGAGCCTAGCAAAAAAACATCACTGAGCTATAAAGCCAATTGTGTGAATTCTACCTCCGTGACCTAACTTACTATGCAAATGGTGGAATGTGACCCTCGTGCTAGGGTTCATGTTATCTTTCTGAAAGAGCAATGGCTCAGCTTCCAATTCATGAATATTTTGTGAATTGTCTCCTAAAATAGATACACCTACGTCATTTTTTAGAGCCTATCAAAAAAGCACCACTGAGCTATAAAGCCAGTTGTGTGAATTCTACCTTCATGACCTAGTTATACCATACTTTCAAAATGGAACTCCATTTTGTATGTAAGAGATGGTAACTAAAAGCATTTTGCTCTCTCAATAGAAATGAGAAAAAGAGAGGAGAACAAATGCAGAAATACATAGTGTGAGAAATATATTTCTGTAAAGATCACAGAAACTAAAAATCCAAAGTAAGTTGCACATGAATGGACACACCCAATGAATATTCCTATAGGAGCTGAAAAGATTCAACATGACCAAGTTGTGGATAAAACTATGTACCTAGAGTTAGCACCTCAAATTAGGAAGCAATAATTTGGTTACAACAAACAAAGGTGGCAAGAACTCAAACCTAAACTACAAAAAAAGGAACCATATTCCATGTACAACTACAGAGCAGTAGTGAGCAAGGAAAAGAGGTACATCAACTTGGCCAGATGACACTACCTTGGTTGAATTCCATTAGCCTTCCATCCATCTATGTTCTGCTTCCCCATTTCCCTGCTAATGAGGTAACAAAGTATATGATGTGATAGAAGAAGATGCAAGGTGAGACATGAAGGCCAAAAAGGGTTCTATGTAAAACAATGTGAAGGATCTACCAAGCCAATTGACGTCATCACTTTGTTTGATGTACGATCAAAGGCCTTAGTTGCTTAAGGACTAGCAACATATTGAGCTGGCCTCACAAAAGGGAAGAACAACAAAAATGTTTAAATGGTGTTTGTAATGTAAGCTTTCTTTCTAGGAAAAGAAGCCTAGCAAGGCCGCACAAAGGGGTAGAACAACAACATAGAAATATGAAATAGGGGACCAACCACACAAGTGGTCAAGAAACTAGTACATATAAGTATATAACCAAGAAGGGGTAACAAGAACCCCAAATAGCAAATGTTGAAGAAAACTAAAGATAATCAAGTATCATTGTCTTGACTGGAGATGGGAAAGTCATTGGTACCCAAGATTGAAGGGGTCGATACAAGATTAGATAATGGTCATCAAGGAATATCAAGGATTAGGAGGGTCAACCAAGGTACTCCCCCTAGGAGCGAATATAACATCCAAGGCTGAAGCAACCCTTGTATCTACCCCTATGGTTGGGGTATGGTAGGAGAAGAGTAGAGCTATGTCGATGAGAAGAAGCTAAACTACGCCATCAAGAAGAAAAAGCGCCATAATGCTAAGGAAGAATATGTCCAGGCAGAAGCGGTGAGAGAAATTATCTCATAGGTCTATATGTGTCAATAAGAGTAGTATCCAAAGGCCATTTAGAGCTACTAGTCTCCCAAACATGTTGGAAGGAGGTGATCAACTTGAGAGCTCTAGAATCCCAAGAGATGTTATGTAAGGATAAATGCTAAAGGATGGTGGCCTCTTGAAGATAAAACATTTGTCTAGATATCTAGAGAAAATAGAGATCATTGCCTACATCCTTGCACGAGCAATAGTATATGCCTCAAAACTCATAATAAATGGGCATCTAAAGATGAAATGCTTATCAATATCTACTTCCATGAAGAAGCAAGATGGCATATCCAATCAAGTTGAGAAATATGGTGGTTTGTCTCGATCCAGAGCTAATGGTTGCACACCGTCATTTGGCCAAGGAGAAACCTCAAGACATATGACCAATGACACTAGAGATAGTATGGATGACATAAAATACCATCCTCCACATATAAGAAATGCTCGGCAGAAAAAGTAAGCTCTAGGCTAAGTGGCACAAGAGGAAACGTACCAGTGACTTCGACAAACAACTTGTGGATGTTCCTTCTAGCATCTCTAATGGTCTCCTTTGAAGTAAGGAACAAAGGAGGAGCATCCAAGGAATACACGAAAGGTGGTAACTTATCAATAGCGATGCCAATGGAAAAGAACGAACTTTTCTCAAAGTACCAATAATGAGAGCGAACTAATCCTAATTAAGCAATCATCTCAAAAGAACAAAGAGCTAAGTATGGATATCTATCACAACCAGAAGCAAAATCTCCCATGGATTTGAGTCTATGTATGTAGAAAGTAGGCCAAAAGATAATCTCAAGGTGCAATGGTTGGGTAGCAAATTTAGTTTAGACAATGTTCTCAGAAATAATTCAATTACATCTAATAATGCATTGTAGCATGAGTCTAGACCCTCTCAATACAAGCCCAATCAATGGATCCCAAGCTAGGCCACCAAATATTAGAGCCATACAAAATAATAGGTTTGACGATGATATTAAAATGATGTGTCTTTGAAGGGATATCTTGGAAATGGGTCCAAAAACACGAAGTCCAAGGCAAAGAGAGAGGCATATCCCTTGCAAAGATGCAAAGGTGAAGCAAGCTTCATGTTGAAGGAGGGACTAGAAAATAGGGTGCCCAAATATGTGTAAGTGGATACAGTCTCAAAGTTGGCCCCTTGTAAAAGATCTCAAATCTTAAAAGAAGACATTTGGAGATGTTGAAAATCATTACCTTAGTTTTACTAAGGTTTGACTACAAGCTCGTGAAGTTCACAAAAGTGAGCAAGGGCATCAAGTTTCCATTGTAACCCTTTTGGAAAAATGAGAGAGGAGAACAAAATCATCAATGAAAAATAAAATAGAAATAACCACCTTGTGTAAACTACACCCATCATTCATATGAGTATGTAGCTGAAAAGGCTACTCCAACTTGTCAATATAGATGCTAAAAAGGGTCTGAGAGCTAGGACACCCTTGTTTGATCCTAATGGTACTTCTCACCAAGTTGAAGAGACCATTAGAAGTATGAAGTGGCCAAAATAACTATCTCATAAAGCCTACACGCAGCAATAATTAGAGAATCAGAAATGCCAACATCACACATCTACTACAAAAGTGGGTGTCTTCGAATTGAGTTGAAGGCCTTCTTGAAATCTATGAAACAAAATATTGTGAAAGAGTGGTGGCAAGCCTCCTCAATAATAACTTGAGTGTAAAGATGTGGTCAATGATTTGATAATGTCCCCTAAAGTTGGCCTATTCGTGAGCATGAAGATTAACTTTAAGATTGTGGAAGAGTGGTGGCAGGCCTCCTCAATGATAGCCCGAGTATAAAGATGTAATCTATGATCTAATAACCTCCCTTGAAGTTGGTTTGTCCATGAGCATGAAGATTACCTTTCTCTAGTTACTCAAGAAACTAAATTTCTAACACAAAGCCCTAAAGTTTGGCAAAAGTATGGACAATCATGATAGTCTTGTAGTTTCCAAGACTAGAGAGATCCCTAAACTTTTAAATAGGATGAATTTTATGTTGAGACCACAACTAACAAATGCCTAAACAAACATTCGCATTGAAAATATTTACCCATAGTTTACACAATTAGTGAGTTGCCAAGTACTTGCCCTTTTTTTGTTTCACAAGTTTTGGCAAGGTTTACTCGTCGAATTTTTTTTCAAAGTCTCTTTGAAAAACTCCTCGAATTTTTGTTTGAGTACTCAACAAGACTCGCCAAAAAATCAACAAGTTCTTCAAATTTAACTCTTAGTGCCAACAACATTTCAAAATTAAGGGAAAAAACATGGTTTAGACACTACAAAAACTCTAATCTTTTCACTTTACTAGTTTTTTTTTTTTTCCTTTTAAAAAATTATGAAAATAGTGTGCATCATGAAGGTTTTTAAAGTTTCAAAGGTCTTCATTTAGGCTTGGTGGCGCTACCCCTCAACCCTGTTGGCGCTGCCCCCAAACCCTCACAATGGGGCATTGTCCCCAAACCCCCAACAAACTCATTTGGAACATTTTGTAGCTTTATTTTGCATTAAATTTATATATATATTTCAAAAAAATATGTTTTCTTCAAAATTTAAGTGTTTTTTAAGGTGGAGTTCACCAAGTTTTTCCCAAGAACTCTCCTTGTCGAAATTTTGTCATGTTGAGTACTCTCTAAGTCCAAAATTGTGTACTTTAGCTTTACCAATGAGGTTAATGTCAAAACTTATATTGGCTTGTTTTCTTGGGAGAAGAATGAGACAAAAGCCTTTAGGGGAATGTTGAAGAGTAGTAAGGAGTAGAAGGTACTAAGAAGCAAGCAACCTATACTTCTTGTAATGGAAAAGACATTGATAATCTCTACAAATGAAGGGAATGAAGGGAGGGTTGCATGGAAGGGAAAATTGACACCTTTGATGGAAAGATTTGCATTCATCATCAAACCACTAGTTCATAGGGCATGATCTATGGAGGCGAGGAGGTCAAGGAGTAAGTAAAGTGTGGGGACAAGATTCAGGGGCTTGACGAAGGAATTAAAAGATGGAGTTGACAATGGGAGGAGGGAGGGAATGAAAGTCAATCAAAAGAAGCGAGAAATAGGTAGAGTAGCAAAGGTATAGTCGCCTACAAAGTGGATCCAAGGGAATCTAGAAATAAAAGTGATGGGAGAAGGTAGGCATTAGGAGTGAGAATTAGCAAAGGTGAAGGTCATCTTGGCATGATCAACGAGTGGAAACTGAGGGCAAATAATGAAATCACAAATGTGGCAAATGAGTGACATGTCAGTAAGAACATAGTCCATGACATTTACACCACCACCATGAGGAAAGCAAGTGAATTTATTAGAATCAATGAGGCAAGGGAGCCCATTGAGAATGTGGCGGCTCTGAGGCTCCCCTAATTTGAGAAGATCTCTAGGACATGACATCAATATTATCATTAGCAAAAACTCTTTGTAAACCAAACTACACTTGATCCATTTCATGAAGACATAGCTCATCCTTTGTAAGATCAATGGGTGTCCGATGGGTCCCAGTATGGGTGTTAAAGTCACCCAAAAGAATGATATTGATAGCAATGGAGAATTTGGAAATATCTAGACAAAGGTTCAAATAGGGTCCCCATTAATGTGAATGACAAAAGGAGATGAGCTAGGAAGAAGTAACACAACAAAAAGGACAAGTCGAGAAGCAAGAGGTCCCCTATGAACCTAGAGCCACATATCTAGAGTGGAGATAATCAGTGAATCTCTAGGCATGAGGCTATTCTAGATAAGGTAGGCCACCCCCCAAACCACGAACACCAACATACCTATGAGTCTCATGATGAAAGGCCAAGATCCAAAACTAACCAATGATAGAAGGGAGAGCTTGTTTAGAGCTCTCAATAGTCTCAATAAGGAAGTTGAGATTTTGCGAAGCAATAACATTCTGAAAAGTCCCTAAAGAAGACGATTGCAATTCCAACAAGTAATGGAGATGTCATTGCCACCCACCAAGACCCCAAGACAAAATGTCAACAATCTACTTTTTGATTGTTTAGGAGGGTGAAAATCATGAATGACAACCCTACAATCCCTAATAACAATTCACTTGTCTTTCCTAGCAAAAACAACCTAAATACAAAGCTTTGTGAAGCTATTCCGCCTGAGATTGTGTGAGATTTGCATCAACATTGATATTTAACAAAAGGGAAAATACTTCATTTTTTGTTCAAAGAGCTTGCACACATTGTCCTATAGTCTTGAATTGAATGGCAAGGGTGTTATCTGGTAGTGCCCAAGCATTGTTGAAGGAAATATCATTCAAGTCCAAAGATTCATGCAACCACTGAAACTTTGGACCTAAGGCTATTCTAGATGAGGTAGGCCACCCTTGAAAACCACGGGCACCACCAAACCTACAATTCTCAAATTGAAAGGTTGAGATCCCAATGTAACCAATGACAAGAGAGAGAGAGAGAGAGAGAGAGAGAGAGAGAGTTTAGGGCTCTCGTGGGTCTCAATACAAAAGACAAGATATTGGGAAGCAAACACATCCAAAAAGTCCCTATAGAAGACCATATAGAATGATTGCAATTCCAACAAGTAATGGAGACACAATTGCCACCATTGAGACTCGAGGACATGTCATGTTAAAGGTGTAAGTTGCGACCACCCAAGAGGGGAAGAACCATGAATTGCAGCCCTTCAGCCCCTGATAACAGCTCACTTGTTGTCTTTCCTAGCAAAAACACCCAGAATACAAGCATAGCAAAGCTTTCCACCTAGGATCGTGCGAGATTTGCATCAACATACATTTTTTGCAAAAGGGAAAAGAGTTTCATTTTTGCTCGAAGAGCTTGCAAAGGCTCTCCTAGTATCCTTAATTGAATAAAAAGGATGTTATCCAGTAGTGTCCAAGCATTGTTGAGGAAGATATCATTCACGTCCAAAGATTCATGCAAGCAGACATGACCTACCTGTAGGGGATCAACTAGCATAAAGGGCCACAAACACAAGGGTTTAGTGCCTTAGTTTAATGTGTTTTTTCTTCTACAAACTTAGCTTGGACAACCATTTCCACAATTGGAGGTGCTTCTTGACCTTAACCACTTACACCCTTGAATTTTGTTCATCAACCTATTTTAGAATAAATGTGATTTCTTCTAGAAGGCATCAAATTGATTATCTCACTTGTTTTGACTTTCTAAAACCACTTCATTAAGTTGTTGGAGTCATGGAGAATCAGTTGGATTGGCTAGGGTATGTTAAAGTATAGTAAATCTTGTTATCAAATCTATAATTACTTTATCTTTCTCTTGCAATAGTGCTTTGAACAACGCAAAATCCTATATTTTAGAGCTCGATGCCTTAAATCTTAATACACAAATGGAAATGCTCATATGTTTCAATTTGGGAGTTAAAACCTTGTGGTGGCACGTAATAGATTTGTATGTAAGGGGAGCTTCATCATTCTCAATTGTAGAATTGAAGCTAAAACAAACCCAAGATGAGATTAAGCATTCAAAAATAGTGTCAAAATAGTTTTGATAATTAAGATCCCATGCAACTAAAAATCTCTTAAATTTCCTAGGCCACAACTAGGAATCACAAATTTTTGACTATCACAACTAGATATTTGGTTAAAAAGAGCAAGCCATGGATTTCTCATGTATACCCCCACGTGACCTAGGAAAGCTTACAATTTCTATTGCAAATGACCTACAAACGCCCTCAAGAATTGCACAGTTTAATCGAAACATGCTCTCAATTTATAGCAAATGCATCCGCCCACAACACAGAGAAACCTTCACACAACAAATAAATCCTCATGCAACCTACATCACAAAGAAATCCTCATGTAACAAAAAATGCACATGAAAGTCTTCATGCAACAAAGAATGCACATGAAATGCCTCATGCAAAAAGAAATCCTCTTGCAAAAAACCACATGTGAAAAATCAAGCACATGATGGTTCAAACACAAAATATTCAAGCATGCAAAGGTCTAGACATGCAAAAATGCAAACCAAACCTATGCGAAAATGTAGATCAAACCCTATAAAAATGTAGACCCAACCTACATTAAATGCATGTGAAAGTCTTCATACAACAAAGAATGCACATGAAATGCCTCACGCAAAAAGAAATCCTCTTGCAAAAAACCACATGTGAAAAATCATGCATGTGATGGTTCAAACACATAAAAATTCAAGCATGCAAAGGTCTAGACATGTGAAAATGCAAACCAAACCCATACAAAAATGTAGATCAAACCCTATAAAAATGTAGACCAAACCTACACAAAAATGCAAACTAGACCCTTGCAAAAAATGCAAATGTGTGAAAGTGAGACCAAACCTGCACGAAAATGCAAATTAGACCTTTGCACTTTGCGACATTTAGCATATTCTTTGAACCTCAAGTACTACCATTGCAACATGTTAGCAATGTTGAATGCAACAGCACCAAATATGGATGTTGAAGTAGTTCATGGATATAAAAAAGCCTTCACAAAGATGCTTATAGTAACTAGAGTTGTCGTAAAGATTCAAGATGAATTTTAGACCGTGGCATCCTCTGATGGAATATGGAGATGTTTATGCAATGGAAAATAAAGAAGGAAATGGACCTTATGAAGTGGTGGAACTTCCATTATGCCACAACTATACACAAGGTTGACATTTTATGAATTATATTCCAATTTTAATTAATTTTTGTTTTAATTTTTATTTGATTTTCTGCCTCTTTGTAATTTATAATAACAATTTTTTTACAAGTTTTGAGTCCTTCATCTAAGAGGAATTTAAAGCACGTATGACCCCCTTCATCCATTATGTGAAACAAAATAGGTTGGCAACTACTAAAGCAAAGGACCTTGTATATGTTTTGATGATTAAACTATATCTAAATATAAATATTTTAAAATATGTAACAATTATGTATCTATTTTGTTTCTAAAGTAAAAAAAATCTCTTCTACTAGCTTACAAAATTGTGTTATATATGTGTGCATGCGTAAGAATGTTGTATCCAATTGTATCCAAATTAGAAGGCCTTGACAAATAGCATATTTGTATAGATGTTTGTGTCCATGCAACTTTGTTCTATTGGACTTATGTTCATCAAGGCAATTTGCCCAAAAATCCTCAATATCAAGCACATTTGCAAATTTGATTTTGAGTCTCCTAACCATTGTCTTTGGAGTTGAAGCACCTACTGTTGTAAAGAAATTTGAGGTTGAAGTTAGGCAATTCAACTCCCATGCTCCTCTCATATATGGCATTTGTGCATTTGTATGGTCCAATTTGTATTTTAAAAATTGGCTCACATGTTGTGTTTCTTCCTATAGTGCTCGTGTCCAACCCTTGATTGCAATACTTGAAGAGAATTTGATGATTTGGGTACTATGGTAATTTGTAAGGATATGAGTCAAATCTACACTTTGATAGAGGTGAAGGTAAGAAACTAGATGAACCGATCCATCACACAAATCTGCCTATTCCGTAATATTCATTCTTGTATGCTCTGAAATTCAAACATGGTTTTCATTCTTCAAATCCCTAACCGTCAACATGGTAAAAACATCATTGACTCTCTTTCAGTGCTTCAAAGTAGTTCAAACCTTCTCTATTGTCTAGTTGTGGACACTATAAGAAGAGTGTAATCTTGTTTGGATGTTTTCCAACTTTATCAAAGCATTACCTTGCACCAACGGGTAAACCATAAATTAGATATGACACCATATGGAAACTCGTGGTGTTAAAAAACTTCATCAATTTGTAATGAATGGAATTGTTGATAAGATGACCCAAGCCAATGTGTCTCTTTCCTGCACAAATAAGGCTGATAATGTAAAACATCCAATTCTTGAAATTCCTTGCCTCTACTAGATTTGTCATATTGTTGAGCATGGTAATCATCAAGCTAAGCTCTTTTCTAAGGTCATCCTGATGCAATATCTTTGGCAAGAGAGTGGGCCTCTTTGTTTCAGTGAGTCGTTTCTGTGCAATCTCTTTTCTGACAATACATTGTTTAGCATGGTAATCATCAAGCTAAGCTCCTCTCAAATCATTTCAATGAAACATCTTTGGCAAGCAAGTATGCCTATTTGTTTCAATGAGTCATTTACATGCAATCTCTTCTGCCAATTCTGCACTTGGTTATTCCACTTAAGTTCATATTCTTCTAAATCAAACAGATAGGTCTCTTCATAGGGCTGCAATCTGAATGTTGTTTCAAGGGTTACAGCATCTAAACAACAAATCACTCAGTTGTTGAAAGACGTTATTCTTCTGGTTATTGAATTGTAATGATGAGCACAAGCTATCGCTAGTTCAAGGGATTGTATTGTGACAGGAAAAGAAGCAGCTTGTATGTCATGTCCCCAATTTGGAACTAGGTCCCAAATTGGGGACATGATCCCTAATTTGGGACATGACATTGTATGAGTCCACTTTCCACAAATATGATAACCAAATTACTGCCTACACTAAATCTTTCATCCATCTTTAAATCAAATATATTCAGATGACCAAGCATTGTATCTAATACATAATATGAACTATTTCACAAGAGTGTATTCTAAGATCCAAGAAATCCTCATGAAATTTCATATCCCAAAAAGTCTTCTTGCTGCCTATGACTTTGGAATATGAAATTTTGAAAGAAAAATCCTGCTGTAACTAACAGAATAGCACTTTAGAAAGAAGTATTTGATATGACAGCTGCAAAATTTGTAGAAAATTGAAGGATAAGCTGATGTATATGTTGAAATCCTTTTTGCTATGGCTGCAACATGGAAAATACTCCTCCTTGGTGCCAAAACTCAGACTTCCATACCCACAAAAGTCGAGGAAAAAGAGGAGATTTCAGATTTCTGCTATTAACAGCAGAAAGAAGAACTTGATTGTATTTTGAATGAAGCTAAGCAAGCTTGTATAGACCTTCCAATGCTTTATCCGCATCTTCTAAGTATACACTGACCAAGATAAGTTGGCACCATACTTTGAGTGATTTTTGCCTTCAAGTCTAACTTGGTATAGTGTATTAGTGTTGGCCAACTAAATATAGGAAGTGATGTAGTTTGGAGGTGGCTGCGCCACTCAAAAAGTATGCCATACTTTGTTTTCAAACTAACATTAGTTTGGCACCTTTCACTTATTTCTCACCAATGCTAAGGTGTGTCTTCTTACTGGCTATTCCACTTAAAATTTGTGCCATTTTCGTGATTATTTTCACCTTCTCGGCTAGGCACAATTCACTAAAACACTTGCCACATATTTGGCACGATTTCATAACAATTATGCCACCTAAACTGTTCACTATTTCTCCTTGGTTGTTCCTTTTTGAGGCTAGTGCAGTTTCAGACTTCACCATTTCTTTGCTGCACTTTCGTGTGGCCCTGCCACCCATTTTGTGTGCCATTCTATAGGTGACTTTGTTTCTTTCTTTGGCAGAGCTTTCTAACATATTTGCTGCCTTGCAACATTAGGGTAATTTCTCCTTGGCATTATTGCCACCATAAAATGGCACCCCACTTAGCTGATTTGTTACTTTTCAACGTTAGGCATGACTTGGTCATGAATTTGTTACTTATAGGCATGGTATTGTGTTGGCTCTGCCACTGTGAAATAGCACCCACATTTGATAATTTGAACATCTTAATTCTTGGCACACTTCTTTCATTCATTTGCCACCATCTCATACTTCAGCCAAATTTGGTAGTGAATTAATGATTGCAAAAGTGTGCTTCTTTTGTGAACTTGTCCTTGAATCTGGCCTTATGCTGATATTGTAACTCAACTGGGGTCCTAGAGAAGTTTTACTAGCCATTTTCCAGCCATGTTTTTGGTTTCAAGTCTATGAAAAGTTCTTCCATTTTATGCTAGAGCTATCAAACTTGATGGCCTACTAATTTGACAAGAAAGAAAATTTGATTGGTATTGATAAACTTGACAAGAATGACATGATTTCCAACTACAAATTTGATTCATAGCAAAGTTAAGTAGGGGTACCAACCTTGTCAAGCCTACAGATGGAATCATTGATGTTGATCCCAACATCCTTCTCAACACCACACAAGCAACAACCCTCATGCCTAAACAATAAAGCAAAAAGACTATCACACTCACAAATGTGGGTGAAAGGGCAACCAATTGACTTCATGATTGACAACGACAGTTTAAAGAATCTAAACTCTTTCAAAACAGTTGAGAGACTTAAATTGTCAACCATGCTTCATCCACATCCCCCTACAAATTGGGACAGTTCAATGCATGCAACACCCAAGAAATACATGGTAGTCTCCAATTCCATGTTTCATATGCTATTCATCCTTTTTAGGAGGAAATAGTCGGTGATGTGGTGTCAGTGGAGGTTCTGTGATGTACTCCTTGGACAACACGAAACGCACAAACACAAGTGTGTATACAGTGCCAACTCTCACAGCATAGCTGTATCGATGAGGTGCCAACTCTGGTTGCAAAGATTGATCAGATTTTGGAGACCATGATTACCAAAAACTGTTCTATGACTGTACACAGAGTTGTGAAGAAGGGTCAGCTCCCTCAACAAGCCAAGCAGTTCACCGAGCAGCAACTGAAAGTCAAGGCTCCATACCTACTTCCTAGACACAATACAATTGGGAATATTGCTTTACGAGATAAGGGAAACTGACCCAGGAGGATTCACCAATAATGGTACATGTGGTGATGCCAAGAACATTTTCACAGACCGCTGTGCCAGTAACTATAGAAATACTTCAATGGTTTGCAGTACACCAGAGCATCTCCCAGATTCTTGTGACCACCCATCAATCTCCAGCAAGTGCCACACATACTCTAGCAATGGCACAGAGCACTCTGCATAAGATCAAACATACATTTATCCAAACACTATGTGGTTTCAAGCATGGTTTCAATAGGGTCCAACACATCTCCAAGCCAAACCAAGGCCCAAATCTCAGAGATTCTTACCACATAATTTTGAACATCAATCTGCAAATTTTGGACAATGCAGTCTACCTGGCAACCCAAGTGGCACTCTTGAGGTTCCCATTATGCCAAATCATGGACCAACTCATTAGGCATCTACCAACAAACGCTTACACTCCAAAAACACTGGGGGATGAGGAGTCATCGAAGGAAATGGTTCCACTTGCCAGTGACTCTTGGCCTCCATGGTATGTATCTATGTAACTTATATATACATATCTCTATAGTATAATTTAGACAATGAACAGGAGATAGAAGATAGACAGATCCTCATCTTGAGAGTTGTCCACCAGGATTCAATCTGGACCCTGGATCATATAAAGAGGGCTCCTCTATTCATAAACCAGGAACCTCCCTAAAGAATAGAATATTATCTGCTCTAGAAGAAAATAACAGTTTGCAAGATCCTAGTTGGCATAACCATAATCTACACTAGAGAAGAATATTTCCATTAATGCAGAGCCCACTTTCTGAGAGTTAAGAAAATTTGAGTAAAGACCCATAAAAAAGCGTATCAGAGCCCTCAATTGAATACCCAAAAAAAAAAACTCCAATTCTTCTAGTGCAAATTTAAGCCCGGTAGCTGTCTCAGTTCTTTCATAACAACCATTTCATAACTTAGGCAAAAAGAAAGAGCACATCACCACTTTGCCATTGTAAAAATTTCAGTATCTCATCCATGGGGCATTCCATTGAATCTGTTATAAAATCTGATTTGTAAGATTCAGGAGCTGCATAAGGGAAGACTATCCTAACCACGTACATAAAAGAATCTAGCATGCAAATCCAGTTCAGATAAGAAAATCAGAGCTGTGCATAAACATGGAATCCCCAGCATTCACCTAAAATGATTTTTCTATGAATTCTTAATACCCTGCAATAATAATATTTCCTAAGGTTATATACTCCACCTGCACCGAAGATGTCCTGCTTCTTGTATTCGTGCTGTCTCTGCAACTTGTGCAAGAGCAGCAGGTGCACAAGAAGAAGCTGCTACTGAAAATGTTTGATGATCTGAAAATGTCATGATAAAAGCTTCTATATGTCGCAGTGCCATACGCCTTGCACCATCTAAGTTTCCATTCTTTGGAGCACTATCAAAAACCATACCAGCTGCCGCAGCTTCCTCCATCCTGTACATGAAAAATACACACATTAGAATGCAGTAATCCAAACGAGATGAAAATCCTAACCCACAAAAAAATAATGTCTAAACCTGCCAAGTCTGACAACCCAATAGCAAGCAAGAAATACATGAAACAGCAATAAAATTAGATAACACCAGGAATCTTACTGCAGCAAACACACTAATTTCTTGCAATATGCTCTAAAATGCATAAAAAAAAGTTTAAAGAAGCAAAAAAGGTCTATGAAAAAGGGGATTGTGGACTAGCAAGTTCATAATATAAAAAAATTCAAATTTGGTGATTATTATTTGTAAGCTTGTGAATAGATAAGAAAGAGGAAAGTCAGAAAGAGAAGACAACTGCTTGAAAAAAAGCAAGCAAAACAAGGAACCTTGCTGTCTTACCACATTTTATACTAATCTTGAGAAAAAAGTGTAAAAGCATCCTAGAAGGAAAACCAATAAAAGAAAACTATTTTATCAAGAAGCTCTGTCATAGTGACACTTGTTGAGAGACAACTCAAACAACAATTAAAAATTTTGCTTGCCGTGTAAGGAATGCTCAGATAGAAAATAGCAAGTAATGACAGCTAATAAACTAATTAAAGCAGAAAAATAGTACTAACATTGAGTCTAGAAATGGATGATGCAAGCAATGCTTAGATAGAAAATAGCAAGTAATTGTTGAATGCACAAAAAAACCCTCATTAACATTCAGATCCTAAACCCTTATCATGCATTAGGAGAATATAAACATGAGAAATAGTAATGCAAACACATCCAAACACATAAGAACACCAAATTTACGTGGAAACCCCAAGAAGCGGTAACCACAGTGAGGATTAGCTCACAATATAAAGTAATTCAAACACAGAATACAACATGCTCACTGCCCAAAAGAAAGAAGGGCTCACTGCCAGATTGGAAAGAAGAAAGAAGATTGTTACAATGAGAAATCCATCTCAAAGCAATAAGAAATATCCACCACTACAATTTGTACCATCAGTAACCTCCAACTCACTGTTGTCAGAAACTTCAAGTACTCTACAAATGTAGACCCTTCTACTCACTGCATTGGAGTCATAGGCATTAAGCTCGTACTTCAGGCCTTTGCATCTGATTACATTTGCATTTCAACACATCCTTGCATCTACACTCTTCTCCAACAATTCACCTTACCTTTATACCATTCGCAACCTTAAAAACATCTTTCAAGGTTGGCCATGCACCTCAAACATGCAAATTCAAATTAGATAGGCACCAAAACATTCCCACGATGAAGAGGAATGAAGGCGAACCACATCACACCTTAACTCAAACCTAAATCCACATATACATGCCATGCCACGCTTCCACAAACATCGAAGCATATCTACAATTAATGTAAACACCCACGGTCGGTCAAACCTGTGTTAACACCATTAAACATTTAAGTACACACTTCACCAAATCCAAAGATGACTCGCAGACCACACACAACACTTAATCATAATTTGGAATATCCCATAAATGCCCTAAAATCCAACACATCCTTCGCAACATCATACACCTGAAGAACATAATCATTTTGTACACCCAGTTAACCTTCCACACAATGTAACTCATGAATCCAACCTTGTGGAGCACCAAAACCCAAACAACTTAGACTAAAGATAGATATGAACACTATAAGCACACCTCCAGATCTGCGAGGCCAAAAACCACAATGCAGAAAAATGTGGAGTAGAACCATTTCTCCCAAATAGCATTGCATCACAGTTCACACATTGGTGAACACAACTTCTTCTGCCAAACGATCTAGAACATGAAACTCTGGATATAACACCTCTAAACACCTTTGATCAACATATCCAAACCACACAAGTAGATCTTCAACCATGAAGAAATGCAAAGTAAAATACTGAACAGTACTCTGTCACACTGAACACTCTTTACCACACTATTTCCTCTTTTATTCAATTCTCTCAAAAGCACTTGGAAACCAAGCACCACAAACACCATCTCAACATCTGAAACACCTTCTCAACAAACATATGCTCATCAAAGCAACACTAGAGGTTGACATCAATGAGACTAATAATGACAACATAATGCAATTAATAAAAGCATCTCCATAGGTTGACATCAATGCAACAACAAAAATCTGTTGACATCAATGACAACACAAACTTCCAATAATCTCCCCCTTTGTCATAGATGCCAACACATGATATGAAAAACCATCAATAACAACAACTCTGATCACCAACACATATACTACACATTAATGCACAATGCTCCCTCCAACACTTTCTCCTTCTCCCCCTTTCTACATAGGGTTTTTCAATTAACTCTTTCTCTCCCCCTTTGACATCAACGAAAAAGGGCAACACATTTTCTTTTCTTAGCTTCCCCTTTTCACATCAATCACACATAAACCTGCTCTACAACTTCCTTTTCAATTCACTTCTCTACACACTCCCCCTTAGGAGTACACAACATGTTGTGTCAACCAACAACCACTGCAACCTACACAACTGACAAAGGACAACATCTGCAAGTTTACTCTCTTCCCACACAATGACACTTACTCCCAATGACTACAACGACCAATAATGCCACTGCCTGCTCCCCCTAAGAGGTAGCCACCAACACCCGTCTAGAACAAGGAATGAATCTTAAAATCGACTGGACTGATGCATAACTTTATGCATCTAATTGAAAGAAGGGGCAATAACCCCTAAATTCTCCTGGAGATATACTCAAAAGTATCCTTAGGAAGAGTCTTTGTGAAGATATCAGCAACCTAATCCTTAGTAGGCACATACTCTAGTTTCACCTCTTCTCTACAACTTTTTCTCTCAAAAAGTGATACCGGATTGAGATATGCTTTGTCCTTGAATGCATTACCGGATTTTTTGAAATATTGATAGCACTATGTTATCACATAAGATAGGAATTGGTCCATCATATGACACTCTGATATCCTTCAATGTTTGCTTCATCCACAATACCTGTGTGCAACATGATGCTGCAGCAATGTACTCTGCCTCTGCAGTAGATAAAGACATTGAATCCTACTTCTTGCTTAGCATTGAAACCAACCTTCTTCCAAGAAAGAAAGCACCACTACTTGTACTTCTCCTATAATCCACACAACCAGCCCAATCTGCATTTGTATAAGCACTTAGAGAGAAATCAGTATTCTTTGGATACCATAAACCGTCCTCTGGAGTGCCCTTCAAGTATTTGAAAATTCTCTTTATTACTGCCACATGTGACTCTTTGGGATCTTGAAATCTAGCCACAAGCCAAACTACATGCATGATATTTGATCTGGTAACAGTTAGGTATAGCAATCCACCAATCATTGATCTATACTTGCTTTGATTAGCCTTAAGATATTCTTCATTCTTACTTAGCTTGCAACCAGTAACCATGGGAGTACATACTGGCTTAGAGTCTTCCATTCCAAACTTCTTCAGCATTTCCTTAACATATTTTAACTGTGATATGAATATTCCTTTCTCTATCTGATTGATTTGTAGCCCAAGGAAGAAATTCATCTCCCCAAACATAGACATTTCAAACTCATTCTGCATTTGTTTTGCAAATCTCTTGTACATACTTTCATTTCCTCCAAAGATTATATCATCAATATACACAACCACAATCAAGATTTAATCTTGCTCAACTTTAAACTAAAAATTTCCATTTGTGGTACCTTTTGTTGAATCCTTGCGGCAACAAGTACCTATCAAATCTTGCAAACCAAGTTCTAGGAGCTTGCTTGAGTCCATATAATGCCTTCTTCAATCTGCAGACCACATTAGGATTGTCTAATAACTGAAAGCCTTCTGATTGTTCAATATATACCTCTTCTTCCAACTCACCATTCAAGAATGCAAACTTTATCCATCTGATAAACTTTGAAATCCTTATGTGCTAGAAAAGCCAAAAACGTCCTAATAGCCTCCATCCTTGCCATCGGAGAAAATGTCTCCTCAAAGTCTATTCCTTCTACTTGTGAGTAGCCTTTACACACAAGCCTTGTCTTGTTCCTAACAACTTCTCCATTCTCATTCACCTTGTTCTGAAATACCCACTTAGTTCCAATCACATTCTTGTTTCCTAGTCTTGGGACAAGTTCCCAAGTCTGATTCTTCTCAATCTGCATCAATTCTTCTTCCGTAGTCTTGATCCAAAATTCATCTTTGCATGCCTCAATCACTGGTTTAGGTTCAACTTTGGAAAGTAAACATAAATATACCTATTCTTCTATCATAGCACTCTTTCTTCTTGTCAATACCTCTTCTTTTGTCACCAATGATCTAATCTTCAAAATGATTCTTCTGCACATACTTAGGGGTCTTAGGGATCTTTTTCAGAGCTTCTTCCTCTTCAACCACCACTTCTTTTTCCTTACCTTCATCTTTCTCTTCTTCTCTACAAGAGGAATCATCCAATTCATATCCTTCTATCAATACTGATCTTTTTTGTAAGTCTTCATCTACTTTGACACTTGCACTTTCAACAATCCTTTAGCCTCTTGTTATAGCACCGGTAAGCCTTGCTCTTTGTAGAGTATCCAAGGAAGATTCCTTCATCAAATCTTGCATCAAACTTTCCTAATTTTTCTTCATTTCTTTTGATAGAGTAGTTGCTTTCAAACACTCTAAAGTATTTGACAGTAGGAGTTCTTCCATACCATAACTCATAGGGATTTTTTGAACTGTTTGTCCTTGCTTGCACTCTATTAAGTATGTAGATTGCAGTATGAATTGCTTCTCTCCAGCAGACATCCGATAGATTTGCTTCCTTCATCATTGTCCTTGTTGCTTACTGAACAGTCCTATTCTTCCTTTTCACCACTCTATTCTTCCTTTAAATTTGTCATTTGAAGCTTTGATTGGACATCTTGAAGCATAATGACCTATCTTTCCACAATTGAAACATTTGAAAGGTAACTTACCTCTATATTTTCCAGTGCTCTTTTTCAATCTTCTCACAACGTTTGCTTCTAACTCATTAAACTCATCCAGATCAAATTCATCATTCTTCTCTGCTTTGCCAACTTTAAAAGCAATCTCTTTTCTTGAGTCACTCTGACCAAACTCTCTCAATTCAAAAGTAGTTAAAGCACCAAACAATTGATCTCTAGAATAATGATCTAAATTTTGTTGTGTTACGACGCGTCCTCCCCTTCAAACCCTACGTCCCCGTCCCCTATGGCGTTTCGGGCACGGGGGGACGACAGGGGACATCCCCCAGGTGTCCCCCCCTGATTTTCAAAAACTAGGAAACAACAAGAAACGCATCCCCAAAAAAGGGGATGGCTGGAAAATAAAAGGGGACGCTTAGGCATCCCCGAAACGGCCAAGGGGTGACTAGGAGTCCCCAAACTATATCGAGGACGCACAAACGTCCCCAATTCGTCAAAGTAAAAAATGTTTCGATTTTTGGCAAATTAAATAAAAATTGCTCGATAAATATTAAATATTTCTTTATATTTGATAAAACATTTAATTTTTAAACAAACTATTTAATTTTATTGTCAAATTAAATAAAAATTGCTTGATAAATATTAAATATTTCATTAAATAACAATTGTTTGATAAATATTAAATATTAAATATTTCATTATATTTGATAAAACATTTAATTTTTAAACAAACTATTTGATTTTATTGCCAAATTAAATAAAAATTGTTTGATAATTGATAAATATTAAATGTTTTATCAAATATTAAAAATTAAATATTAAATATTTCATTATATTTGATAAAAATGTTTTATCCCCATTCGAATGGCATTGACTAAATAATAAAATATTATTTTATTTACTTTAGTCGTTCAACCTAAAATTAAAAGGAAGACTTTTAAGTTTTAAGTTTTATACAATTTCTTTTCTACTTTGCAATGCACACATGGGTAGAGTAAACATGCGAGAAAATATCGTTGTTATTCTGCTGTTATACTCTTTATCTATGCACATATTGTCATATTGATATTGTTGCAAATATATGTAATTGTATATATATATATATATATTCCTATATTACCGTCCCCCCGCCGTCCCCAAAAATCTGCCCTCGAACTGTCGTCCCCCCGTCCCCAAAACGTCGTGGAACATAGAAATTTTGAGCTTCTTCAAAAGCAAAAACCTTATGAATATAAGATTTAGGAAGAGTTTTTAATACCTTCTTTACCACCTCATCTTCGTCAAGTTTTCCACCAAGACCTCTAATGGAATTGACAGCTTCGTCCACTCTATGCATGTAGCCTATAATATCTTCATATTCTATCATCTTTAGGGTTTCAAACTTAGTCTTCAGATTTTGCATCTTTGCTTGCTTGACCTTATCATCTCTTTCATAGACACTTTCCAGTTTCTTCCAAATTTCTTTAGCGAATTTCTAGCTCATAACCTTCACAAGTTCTGAATTAGAAAGACCACTCAAGAGAGCATACCTTGCTTTGCCACTGTTCTCATAAGCCTTGATCTCATCATCAGTTGACGATCCATTTGCAGGCATTGTATATCCATCTTCAATTGACTTCCAAACACCAAACCCTAGGGAAACAAGGAAACCTTCCATCCTAGTCTTCCAAAATGCATAATCAGTTGTACATTAAAACATCAAAAACCTTCATTAACATTCAGATTTGCATTAGTCCTTAAACCCTTAAACCATTAAACCCTTATCATGCATTAACAAAATATTAACATCAGCAACAGTAATGCAAACACATCCAAACACATGAGAGCACCAAATTTTCGTGGAAAACCCAAGAAAGGAAAAACCATGGTGAGGATTGGATCACAATATAAAGTAATTGCGACACCAAATACAATAGGCTCACTACCCAAAAAAAGAAGAAGAGCTCACTGCCATACTAGAATGAAGGAGAAAGAAGATTGTTACAATGAGAAATCCATTTCAAAGCAATAGGAAAAATCCACCACTACAACTCTACACCATAACTAACCTCCAACTCATTGCTATCAGAATCTTCAGGTACTCTGCAAATGTAGACCCTTCTACTCATTGCATTGGAGTCATAGGCATTAAGCTTGCACTTCAGATCTCTACATCTCATTAAATTCGCATTTCAACACATCCTCGCATCTACACACTCTTCTCCAACAATTCACCTTGCCTTTATACCATTCACAACCTTAAAAACATCTTTGAAGGTCGGTTATGCATCTCAAACGTGCAAATTCAAATTACATCAGCACCAAAACATTCCTACATTGGAGAGGAATGAACGCGGACCATATCACACCTTAACTCAGACCTAAATCCAC